>CM035147.1:9400200-9685200 GCA_020205605.1 Panax ginseng | reverse complement strand
ACATTATAATATATATATATATATATATATATATATAATATGTAATAGATTATGGATGATTAAGTGATTATGTGAATACGATGCTATAATGTTTAAAGGAAGTCTCATTAATAAGGTAAATAAGTTAGTGAACTAACTTAAGTATTTTAATAATCTAGAAAATAGATTTAAGGTGTTAAACCCTAATTAAATACTTAATAAACTTGAATAAGACAAGTCTAATTGGGTTATGTAAGTTAATTAACATTATTGATTGATAAGAATGTGTAAATATCAATAATAATGAGTAATAGTTCATGTGATAATAGGATTAATATTACTAAGGATGGCAAGTAATTTAAACAAGCCCAAGAATTTATTTAAGCATTGGACTTGTAGATAATATGATTTTTAAGCTAGCCCAATATTAAATTTAATGGGCAAATATGCTAGTAGCACAATTATTTAATTGTGGAGGCCCAAGTTCATTTGAATTAGTAAGCCAAACTAGTTAATTTCAAGCCCAAAAGAATTAAAGGATTGGCCCAATCCTAGCCCAATTAAAGAGGGGCATTGTGGTCATTTAATTTAGCAATTATGCATTTGAAAATAAAGTAAAAATGAGGAATATAGAGGGGGAACAATCCGACCACTTTGTAGGAGAAATGGGCATGTGACTTTTGTTCTTTTTTCTTCATTTGGTCACCAACTCCCTTAGTTGTCACTACATGATTTAGCCGCTTTATGTTGCCAAAATTACAAGTTATATGGAGAGAGAAGGGAAGAGATATGCTAGTCAATAATGTGTAGATATACTAATGTATCTATAAATTTTTTCCCCAACACTTAATCTCATTCTCTTTCATCCTTTATTTTATTTTATCTTACTTCCTCTTAAGCTAACAAAAGGAAATAGGAAGAAAAAAGAGGGAGAGAGTTCGGTGGGGGCAAGAGAGAGAGAAGGAGAGAGTTGAGGTATAGAAAATCCTAGGATCAAGAGAGGAGTGTGTGGTATTACATGCATCCTAAGTTTGTTAATTACTTTGGAAGATTAAGAAGAAGTGCTCAAAGATCTAGGTATAAATCTTAAACTTGTGGATTTCCTTTTATTTTGTTTGATTTTGGTTATCTAAAGTTTAGGATTTTGAGGTTTAAAACCCTCTATCTACATGTTTTATATGGTTTCATGTATGGTTCTAACATATTTGAGTGTTAAAAAGTAAATCAAAAGGATAGGAAAGAAACTAGTGTGGTTTTGTTAGAAAACTCTAGTTTTTTCACTTCTTTTGATTGACTACCATTTTTGATCTACACCTTCTTTTTGTGATCTGTCAAAGCGAGGTACTAGATATGTAAGTTATCTACTAAACCCAAGTGGTAGCACTCAAAAATGGTGAATACACAAGTGGTAGCAACTGTTTTGGCAAAAATAGTTTTGTCTTTAGAAAGAAAAACAAACTATTTTTGGACAGTCAATGCTAGGGGTAGTTTCGTCATTTTTCTGACATTTAAAAATTCTGGAAAACATTTGGGAGAGTAATATGATGATTTATCTTTCAAACCCAAGTGGAATCACCGAAAAAGGAGTTGTAGATTTCCGTATGGACTGATTTTAGCAAAGTAGGTAAAAGCCAAAAATCCCGAAAACAAACTACCAAAGCAATTGCAAGGGCAGTTTTGGCCACTTATATTTTGACAAAAATTACGGCCTTTTGGGAAATAAAAATATATGGTATAAGGTAGCTCCTGTCCAAAAATGAGCTCATTCCGACTTAAATTGAGCATGTTATGGCCATTTCAATATTTGGATTTTTCGGACAAAAATCGCTATAATCGGAGTTCTATAACTCTGATGGCCACGAAATTTAAACCGAAGGGTCACGTTAACACGTATAACATTATGCCAAGAGATGGGAGTTTCTGGAGTTAAGTGTGATGGGGCTAATTTTTTAAGCTACGTACTAAAAATAATTTTTGAAAAATACTAAAAGAAATTGAAAAATTACGGAAAAATACTTTTTGTGTATGAAATATATGTATATATGTTTGGCCAAAGGATAGAAAAATAATAAGTTGATTTGGTATTTTTCGTGAAAAAGAATAGTGAATTCAGGCTGCTGAAATGGAAGATTATGATTGCAGGATACTGAAATATATTTTGGTTTACTGAAATGATATTTCAGTTTACTGACATGTTATCTAGCTTATTAAGATGACATATAAAAGGGATAACTTATAAGTACAAGTTATGATGTGATTAAAAGATTATGAAGTACAACAATAACATTAAGACTTAAGTGTAATGTCTAATACTTAACTATATGTTTAAATGTTAGACACTTTAATATAAGATGATAAGATTATAAGTGAGTTATGTTATGATTAATCGAAAGATCAATTATAGGTATTTTCTCTAAAGAAGTTAAAGTAAATTTCTTAGCAGTAGACCGCGATCGAGGCACGTTCTCTAACTCAAACTTGAGTTATTCTTTTCAAAAGCATGTTAGTGAATAATTATTGTTTATTATTCACATCTATATTGATTATTGATACTCGCACTCGGTGCAATTAAATTCATGTTCTATTATTATTGAACTGTGAATTAGTTAAAGTTCTTTTATTCATGAACTGTTTAAGATATGGATCTATGCTCATTGATTCAGCTAGATCAAGTATGTTTAAATTTGTTAAATCAAATATGTTGTTAAAAGTTGTTCTTCACCAATTGACTTGGTAAGGACTCAAGACTGAGAAAAAGAACAATTTGATTGAAGCATTATTAAAAAACAATCATTGCTCGTACATTAAGTGTTTATGCATAATACACCGAGTATGAAAGGCTGATCCCCTTGATTACCAAAACTTATTAAAAGGACCAGTTTAAATACTAACAACCTTAGCATATGTTCATGGTCACTATGACCACTCAGTATCTGTTATTCAACTATTCGAATATTCAGTTATCAAGACTTAAGTCATGTTCTTTCATAATTAATTTCTATTGTTGAACACTGAATGATAAATTTCTTGCTAATCATGATATATCTTCTTCGAACTTAAACTTGCTAAGCAAAGTTGTTGCTTACTCTTGCTATATCATGACTATTATTTCAGCTAGGCTAGAGAGTTCGAGTAAGAAGGACAAGGGCAAGGGAAAGGTCCAAGAATAGTTATTATAAATGTTTAAGTATCATGAGATATTGTGTTTGATGTTTATGTAAACCTTATGTGTTACTTTATGTAACTTAAGTCAGGTATGTTTATGTTAAGGTAATAGACCTTGGGATATTGTACAATATTTTATTATAATGAACAATGTATGTTTATTATTCCGTAATAGTATATAGAATGCTTGAAGATGATGGATCGTGAGCACCAAAACCGAGGTTTGAGAACCCAGATTTGGGGGTGTCACAATAACAGGATTACCCAAGCTCAGCTTTGTCAAAGAAAGGCCATCCAACGCCTGTCAGCTTAGAAAACAAACTAAGAAGCTCATTTGTGACAACCCGAGAATTTAGGAAATTTTAATTAATTGATTTAAGGTTCAGAATTAGAACCTAGATAGAAAATTAGTGTATGCGTTTGATATTTTTAAGATGGAATTTTTGAGGATTTCAAAATTCTGTGAAGGATTTAGGTGAATTATTCAGGATTAAAGGAATACATGAATATGTTCTGTGTACATGTGTATAGTATCTGGTTAAGGGTTAAGGGTTGACCAGATAAACGATATCTGTAACAAAATCTAAGTATATATTAAGAACGTCAACGTTCGGTTAGAAAACCCTAGTGTTTAACAAGAAACCGGTTCTGGAAACCCTAATTTCAGTTTCGGGAATCCAAAACCCTAATTCGATGCATGAAACCCTTAATCGGGAAATTAATGGCGTAAGTGTAAATAATTATAGGGTTAATTAGGGTTAATCTTAACAAATTGTTTATAAAACCCTAATTCCAAATTTGAAACCCTAATTACGGATTTGAAACCCTAATTTGTAAATAGGGAAAAACCTAAGTGTTAATTTAATACTTTTAATGTTAATTAGAATATATTAATTCTAATTTTCAAGTTAAGTAATTTGAAAACCCTAATCTAATTACGAAAAATTTAATTTCTAAATTAGAAGATTTATTTTTCTATTAGAAACCCTAATTAGTGGTTTATAAACCCTAATGACCATTTTGCCCCTAATTGCTAAATTAGCGATTTTAATTAGGAAATGTTAATCCTAATTAGCAAGATTTAAATTGTGATCAAAAAATTTTAATTTAATTAGTAAATCCTAATTATAATTTAGAAATATTAATTTTCTAGTTTGTAAAAACCTAAATTGGAAATTTTAGAAAATTAAATTTGTAAACCCTGAGGGTTTCAAACCCTAAACCCTAATTGGCACAAACCCTAAACCCTAATTCTCTCAAACCCTAAACCCTAAGGATTTGGCCAATGTCCAAATTGCCATTAAAATTAATTGCGAAAAGACCATTTTGCCCTTTCTTGAATAATTGAAGGTTACTTGCAAATTTAGCCAATATATGGTTGGTGAGCTACCCCATGTTATTAAAAACAACTCCCATCAGTCACACAATGCCAACAATCTCAGCTAGATACATTGAATCAAATAGATCAAACCTTTAAAGTAAAGAAAATCTTACTTTACTTCTCATTATTGTCAAGCCACTCTCTCCCATCCATTTCGAAAATCTAGGGTGAGAGAAAGAGAAAAGATAAGCTATGTTAGCCTCTTATCAAGCCAAGAGCAGCAATCAAAAGTCAGAAATCAAAGATCAAGCTTGAAAGGTATAAAACCCAAAAATTTTAAAAATCATGTGATCCATGTTGTTTGATGTTAGTTGTTGTTTAAAGATGTGTAATAGGGTGTCTTTTAGTGATCTGGGTTGCTAGAACACAGATCCATAACATCAAAGTCCTCGGATCTAGCATTTTTTGAAATCTGGAAATGTTGAAAAAAATGGTCTGACAGCCTAATGTCAGAGGCCTTAGATCTTTCTATGTTAATGCTTTGTGTTATTTTAAGTTTTTAACTTGTATTATGTTGTATGGTCTTTGATTTGGTACTTGAAGCAAGGCCAGATCATGTCTAGATCGTAAGTTATGAAGGATCAAAGGTCGTTGACCCGCATTGACTAACTGTTCTAGGTAACCCAGATTTACCCAGAAACCGTCTGACAACGATTTACAGGGTCTTGATCTTGTTGTGTGTTAGTAGTTAGGTCATGTTGTTGGTGGATCTTAGTAGCCTGACATATGGACTACATATATATGCCCTTATATTACTCAGAGCCTTAGTATATTGAAAATTAATCGTGGTCAAAACCACGCCGACCAACTAGTCGGATGAAGATTCGAAAACCTGAATCTTCAAGAAATGTCAGGACCCTTAGTTCGACCAAATTCGGATCTTGCGTTTTTGATGTTTTTAAGTTGAGTTAAGGTTATAGAATTGTACTCTGATATGTACTCTACATGAATTAACCTTTATGTTACACAAACAATACTTACACTGAAAGATACAAGGATCTAAAGTAGCACTTTTGAATCGTTTCTTCATTTCTCGAAAATCCGAAATGAAGACAAAGGCTGTCGTGAGTTTTAAAGACTCAGATCTGCCAAGTGTGATGTTGTATAACCTATCTTTTTGTTGGAACATGTAATATTACATTATTACTACGATCTAAAATCATTAGTTATCCAAGAACATGAATGGATTGGAAATAAGAACCGGCCAAAAGTAGCACCTCATTCAATCAAGCGATGAGTTTCGGGTTGATGAAGAAAAATTTCAAGAACACCTATATAAGATTTTGTCTCATCGCTTATAAGGCCCTTTTAATGACGAGCTTTATTATTATTATTTTCTAGAAAATTATTTAAAATAGATAAAAATAGATTTTTATTATTAAAAATACTTAATAAATTCTCAAAAATTATTTTAAATTTTGAAAACATTTTTTAATTATTTAGAGTGTATTTCATAAATATTTATTATTTTTGGAATATAATGGTATTTAATTTATTTAATTATAATATTAAATAAATTATTTAAAAAAGATTTTAATACATGAAAAATAATGAAAAATAATATTATGGTTAAAGAAAATATTTTAAGTTATTTTAGTGACTTTTAATATTTTGTGATGAATTTCATTAATTAATCAATATTAATGGTAATTAGTTTATTTAATAAATATATTAAATAAATTAAGAAAAAATAGAATTAATGGTTTATAAATCATATAAAATGATTTAAGTATTATAAAAATATTTTAAGTTATAAAATATAACTTTTGATATTTTGTCATGAAAATATTAATATTTTAATACTAAAAGCAATTATTGGATAATGGATTTAATGGTTTAAAAATCATATAAAGGTGATTTTAAA
Organism: Panax ginseng; assembly: GCA_020205605.1. Taxonomy (NCBI): domain Eukaryota; kingdom Viridiplantae; phylum Streptophyta; class Magnoliopsida; order Apiales; family Araliaceae; genus Panax; species Panax ginseng. Next base: position 9,678,811 of record CM035147.1, on the reverse strand, counting down.
GTATTAAAAATACTTTATGATATTATAAATATATTATAATATTATGACATATATTTCATTAATATTTGATAATAAATAAATATTAATGATAAAAGAATTAAGTGGTATTTATATTATTTAAATACGATATTAATGATTTAAAAATCAAGATAAATAGTAATAATTATTTAAAAATTATTACGAATTTATGAAAATTATTTTGACTGCTTAGAAAATTATCTGAGATATTGTTAAGTGTTTTGCCAGAGTTTAATTGAACTTAAACTCGTCTATTGTCCGACTAAACCGTCGGGATGATAGAATTGTGTCGGTTTCAACTCAGACTTAAATAGTCTGACTTGATGCTAAGTTTTATGTGCTGAATAGACTGATAGGGTTATGTGCTATGTGTTTAGGTTATTCTATGTATATATATAATAGTATTATATTGTGATGATATTATTCTATTATTGGAGATCTATATTACTAATATTAGGTCTTCGGATAAAGCGTTATAAATTGCGTAGCGGTAATCAACGGTTCAGGCAAGTTTGTTTTACTTAACTATTAAGAGTGTTTCATTCTGATAAGCTTATGGTTAATCATTGCTGATTACCATGAATTGTACTCTGTACATATTGCATGTATAAGTCAGGTATTAAAGGCTGATCACCTTCATTACCAAATAGTTCAGATATATTTGTTCATGTATAATACTTCTTCAGTCATAAATTTGTTCCTGCTAGTTCACAATTATATTGTTGAATTATAGCCAGCCAATTATTCAAATCATTTCAATCATGAAATATCATTATATTGTTGAACTTAAACTTGTTGAGCAACTTTCAGGCTCACCCTTGCTATATCATGATAAAACATTGCAGATTAAGGCGAATACGTCGGATACAAGGAAAGGTCCAAGACAGTTCTAGCTTTTGTAGACGCGTGCATTTAGATTTGTATTGTATGATATTAATGTTGTTATATGTTAGAAAAGTTATGAATGTGATTAAGTTAAGGTTACTCGACCTTGGGGAATAGTGTGTAATGTAATGTATAAACAATTTATGTTTATATCTTCCGCAAATAGTAATAGTTGTATAGAATGATCGAACCAGATCTGCGGTGATTCGGGACCTCGAATTCGGGGCCGTCACAGTTGGTATCAAAGCAGTAGGCTATGAAGCTTAGGTAGGAATACCCGAGACTAATAACCGCATGATGATTAGATAAGTACTAACTCAAATAGAGTTAGTTTCACTTAAGATTCAAAGATGAATCTCGCTGAAGTTATAAGATACGAGTTCCCTAACTCGATAATAAAGTTGAACAAAGAGTGAGAAATAGATAGAGTCTAAAAGACTAAAAGTGCAGTGATAGAAGATCATAAAATAAAACGATCATAGTATAGAAATAAATCATAACATATACGATGAGATCACTCCATGATCTGATAAAGTGATAGCAGGGAGAAGGATCAAGCAAATGATTGAAAAGTTACAAAGAACGATTGCCGAGTGTCGGTTGTACTATGAATTGGCATGATTCGTGAAAAGGATTATGAATAACGAAAGTTAAATGAAATTCAGATTGAGAAGGGGATTAGGATTAAGTGGGGATTATGAAATATCTGTGTCGCGCTATTTGCTATATGCATGTTGTGGGCAAGGAAATCGCGCCTTGCTTATTTAGGGTTTCGTGTTGGCTGAGGAGGAGAGAAATCCACGAAGAATACAAAATTGATTGATTGATTGTAGAGGGAGAACGACAGTGGCGACATTACTCCAACGACGCTGCGGCGTAACCCCTAGAATCCGTAAACCGTGTCGTGGTTATTGGGATTCCAAGAGCCTTCTTCAGTTCTTCGAGTTGAGAGAGTGTTCGAATCTTGTTAGTGCTTTTAGGTGGAATATCCAAGCCTTAAGCTACCAAAAGAGTCCTCCTCCTTTCTAGAATGGAAGGGGTATTTATAGAGTTTCCTGGAATTAAGTAAGCACATGTTAGGCACATGTTTTCAAGAAAATTTCAGAAGTACCCTTTAGTCATTAGAATAATGCTCATATTGCCCTGTCCTTCTAGCCACCAATCGAATCCCTCAATAAATTCCCAAAATGAGCCGCCTCCACGAGTCTTCTGCCTCGGGACACGTCGAGGCTTCTCCCGGGTCTAGCACATTTATTTCTAACTCTTTCATCTTCATTCCATTAGGTTATGCGAACCCTAAATTGCACATTTAATGAGGTCGTGGAACCCTAATTGTGCATTTAATTTAATTAGGTCATGTGAACCCTAATTTTACACATGGGCCCACATTTGACCCCTGCGCGAGAGTCGCATTTCCAAATAGACGATCGTGCAAGAATACTTCAAGCTTCTGAACTATTTTGCGTGACTTCACTTTACGGGCAATGAACAGATCACGATATTGGGAAATCCTCCAAAAATATGTCCATATCTTGCCCAAGATTTGTTTTTTTTTCCTGGAAATTGAAAACAAGAAAAATAATCAAATATCATTAAATAAAAAAAAGAAATGTTTATTTTGGATACACAATTTTTTTTTTCGTTTTCATCAAACTAAATAAAATCATAATAAAATCGAGTCATAATTTTATTTTAGAAATGAAATTGAATCATAATTTTATTTTGGAAATAAAATCAAATCTTAATTTTATTTTGTAAATAAAATCAAATCTTTCTTTATTTTGAAAATAAAATCAAATATTTCTTTATTTTGAAAATACAATCAAATATTTCTTTATTTTGGAAACAAAATCCAATATTTCTTTATTTTGGAAACAAAATCCAATCTTTCTTTGTTTTGGAAATAAAATCCAATCTTTCTTTATTTTGATATATATATATATATATATATATATATATATAATAAATAAGCTATTTTCGAAAACTACCCTTTATTGGGAATAAAATCAACTTTAATTTTATTATTTTCGAAAAAAATAAACTTTTTTACTTATCTTTATTTTGGAGAAGTAAGAAGTCTATATTCGTAATCCATTGTCGCATGCCTTCTGATTGAGTAGGTGCTACTTGCGTGCATATAAATTAGGATTGTCTCATAATCGCTAGGAGCCAACGAACACACGTGTGCTCATCACCATTGCAGCCACATTAGCAAGTCTCACCATCAAGGACATCCTTGCGGTATCCAACACCAGGTAATTGTAAACCATTAGGGGTGCAACCTTTATTGGAATTTTTGTTAGCCAATTTCTCATAAGTGTTTCCTCTATATATTTTCTTTTCAGGTAATTGTAGACTTTCTTCTCTTTTTCGAGCCCCATCACCATATCTTGGTTTTTTTTTTCTCAGAATTCCTCAGAAAAAGGCTATAATTTTCGCGGTAAAGGAGCATTCATCCCAAACAGTGGATTAGGAGATCAACAGGACCTCAAAGTATGCGTGGGAACAAACCGCTAGGTGGTGGCCGAACCCTATAGGGGCCGAACCCTATAGGGCGCCGAACCTAAGAACCTTTTTTTTTTTAAGGAGACAAATTTCACTACACTGAAATGGCCTCTAGTGAAGGACAAATCCTTCACTAGAGGCACTATATCTCTCATAAAGTGATTTATCATGCGAAGAAATATTTCCTTTACACGAAAGTGCTCACATTAGACCTCCTCGCAATTGGGTATCCTTCGCTAAGTAGTAACTAAATGTTTTTTGTGAAAGATATATTGTGAATAACTTATTCCTTCACAAATTGTATTTAGTAATGGAATATTGTTAATTAGTGAAAGATTGGTTTCCTTCACAAATAATATTTTAAGAAGGATTATTTGAAATTAGTGAATAACTTTATTCCCTCACAAATAATATATTGTGAAGAACAAATTTATTTAATGAGAGAAAATATTCCTTCACTAATTATAAATTGAGAATGTATCTTCAAATTAGTGAGGGAAATAATCCTTCACAAATTATAATTTTGTAAATAAAAAATTATTTGCTAAATAATCAAAATTCATTAAAAATTATAATTGATTTTCAAATCGATGATTTCATATTTATTATTATTATTATTATTATTATTATTAATCTCTATAAGAAATATTAAATTTATTTTTCAAGTAAATATAAATATTGTCATATTTAGAACTAATTGATAAGCTAATGCATAAAGAGCTAATAAAATCAATACTTCACATATAAATAGATAATAGTCGAAATCACAATAACTACAAAATTTGTTATTGTATCTTGGTCTACCAAGGACCATAAGACCTACAAAATTTATGAACTAAGAGATGATGCATATATTACCCAAATCATATGACGATCAGAAACGGAAATTTAGACTATATGTGTATATACATATATTACCATCCCGTAATGACCAATCCAGAAAACTATGTCCAATGTTTCATTATCACCACAATACCAAAACAAAGGTGGTGGGGTCAGGCATTGGGTCCTCCGCGATAGTCTTCCGATTTGATGACCGCCACCAACACAATCAAAACATCGTGTCCAAATTAGGAATCTTGCCGTGGTACCTTCAGAATAACCGTAGGATTCCCCATCGTGTAAAATTATCCCCGATTTGGAACCCTTTACATGTCTCTACATAGCTCACATCCAAAGATCACCAACCTAAAGTTTGATGTCCTATTGGTTGTCTACACCATGTCCTTTGTGATACCAGTCTCCCTCTGTGGACGTAGATCTTAAAGGATCCAACGGAAATAACTGGGACACCTTGAGGTTGAGCGGTTCTTCTGGTCATCAACTGTTCTGAACCTCATATGGTAATAATTTGCTGGACATGTTCTAGTGTTGTTGCGACTAGAACAATTTAGTGAAAATCCTATTGTAGTCAGCATTGCTTTGTTTACCTAGCTTGTCATAAAAATTAAAGATCACTACATTTATTAAGATCCAAATAGTAGTGTTATGTGGTCTTCACAAAACTAAGAAGAGGAATTATATGTCAATATATACAGGGAATTACGTAATACTTTTAGTTGATTATTGTTGCTTGTAAGTGACATTTAAATTAAAGGACACTTACAAAAATAGTATTGGTCTCAAGAAAGCGAATGGATATGAACACGCCGAGGCAGAGGAGAAGAACGAAGAGAAAAAGTTGGGAAGACCTTGCAATGGGGTTCCTCCCGAGAAGTGGAAGCCAACTTCTCTCCATCAAATATCTATAAATTCCAGATGCATGCGAAGAATATCTCCCGTACCGTCTCTCTATTTTTTGCTATATATGCAAATAGGCTAAATCCCTGCAATCAGAAGCTATAAAAATATAAGATAAGTCTGTTTTAAAACATAAAGAGGTTTGAATATGTCTGGCAGTCTGAATTGGAGCTGTGAACTAATAAAATATATAAAGGATTAGATTAGTTGTTGGTCACCCAATGTTAACATGATTACAAAGCTAAAGAGATCAGATAGAAGTGGAACAATAAAACGTGCGCATATCCGAAAAAGCAGAGTGACATAGATCAGTACTATTAATTCTCTCATCCATTATTATTGTTATTATTATATATTTGTTTATTGATGTTGAAATTCATACATGCTCGTAAATCAGAAAGAGTGATATATTTTACTTCAAGTATCCACAACACCCATGCATATTCAATTTGTTGCCAAAAATTACATTACAGATAAATAACTTAACCTGCGGCCAGATAATAAATAAATAAATAAATTGTACTCGATGTAATGAATTAAACATCAAACATTACCTAATTAATAAACGATCAGATTGTTTTTGATTGCGCATGATATTCTTCCCCTCTTCCTCTTTGTTGTATTACTGTCGTTTCTTCTCCTCTATGTATTGCATGATGTGGGTATATATATATATATATATATATATATATATATCAGTATCAGAATTCTGTAAATTAACATTTTGCCATCCAATAAGAAAAATAGAAATAATATTGCATGCACGTAACCGGAATTGATTTTGGTTATGTAGGGAATGATTTCTTACATCGGGTATTAATTCATCATGTAAACTCACCATACAGGATGGCAATGAGCCCCAGCAAGAAAGTAGAGTTTAATCGGGGTACCTTGGTAATGGTAGAACCAAGATGGCAATGAGCCCCAACAAGTTTCAATTCATTAGGATGTGCCTTTACAACATCTAGAAACCATTGTAGTTTCTCATTTCTAATACCAAATTTGGAGCTCTTGTTCCCAGTGGTAATATAAGGATGGACCTAACAAAATGTTATACAAATGCAGTTATTCAGAATCTGACCATAACAAAAATGAGAAATTAATGTTTCGGAAATTTTTAGGGAAAAAAAAAATAAAAATTGCAACTTGCAACAACAAAGTAAATGTAGTCTAATTTCTGAGGTAAAATATTATTGTCATCATTAACTCTACCAAAGGAACTCTAATTCAAAATCTAACTGATGTCAGGATAATAGGGAGAGAGATTCACCAAGGTGGAAATGGTACGGAGCAAGAAAATGTAGTGTGGAAGAAGAGGTCTAAACTCTAAAACAATTAATGATGATGCTTGTTTCATATAGAACTAGTGTCACATGTGGTGATAGTGGTAGGTTGTGAATCTTTTGTTGTAATGTTGTCGGGGTTAAAGGTCTTCTCAGAGTGCATTGCAAAAGTCAAAACTTAGAAGGCCTTAATAGGAATGTTACAAACTACCTCCGTTCTTTCTAGTTTTATACTTTTGCTTTGGGAAAAGATCCTTTTCTTCTGGCAACTAACTTAAAAAGCCATTGAGTATTGCTTCAACAACTAAAAGCAATAGAGAAAGAACATACTAAATATTCGTCTAAAATTCATTCAGATTACAAAGTGTTCAATACATTTCTCAAACATGCATTGTGACCTTACAAAAGACACTCAGTAAACCTCACCTTCTTCAATCAATCACCTAATTTCTCACTTTATTAACTATACATACAACAAATAATAGCAGTACTTTCCCTATTTGCACATAGTAAAGTAATGAGCGTGTATAACCAACGTTGTCATAACTCCTAATACATTTAACTTTCTAGAAAATAGAGAAACTTTCAGATTGTAATTACGAAAAGGAATAACACATCAATCCACTAAAAACTCTTCATACAACTGCAACTTAAGAAAATATAACTGATCTAATGGGGTTCATTCACAAAAACAATAGCTATTAACTAGACCATTGCTTAGAAATAGTGCTAACTACAATAAAATAAATATATAAACACACATATATCTTCATGGAGAAAAAATAAATGAACTAACAATCCATCTTGCAACTTTTGCAATGCCAATGCTGGTAAGCGTGGTAACAGGCAATTGAAGAAGTCTGAGTGAAGTTCACATATATAGGATATATCATCATCACCTGCAAAAAAATAAAATAAAAACAAAAGTCAATTCCTACAATTAAAACTTCCCCTTTAACTAAACAACAAATTCGAAATTATGCAAAAACTCACCATACAGTATCTCATTTTTGATAGAGTCCAAGCACAAAACGAACAGTGATGTAACTTCACTCATCTCTACGCCTTTGACTATTTAGAAATTATAGAGCTAAAATACAAAGTATGAATGTAAGAATTTGAGTTCAAAATAAACAACAGAAGATCAAACACATACATAACCGAAGAACATATAAACACATTCAGAATATTTACAACAGCAACAATTAAGAAAATTTAAAGACCTTCATTCTATAGACGAACTCTGAAAATTAAAAGTACCCAGAACAATTAACTCATCTAGAGTTTTTATCAGAAATTCATTTAACTTCTTTAGCATATCTAATGTCTTTTACTGCATTAGACTTAACAAACTAGTACAAAAGAACCATTGTACCGCATTGAAACGCAAGCATGGATGATCCATTGGAATTAGACAAAAATACAAGTCCGCTGAACAAAATATGCAATACAAAAGAAAGGAAATCGCTGGAAAGAGTAACAACTCAAGTTAGTCAGGAGAATAGAGAAATAGACAAACTGGAAATTATGAGATATACACATCCATAGAACAAAACCACCTTTTTCTTCTGAATATCCTAGTCTCCCCTATTTCTAATATTGTATCAAGACCAGAGTATGGTCTTAACCTCAACACTGGGCAGACTCATTCTCTCTACAAACGTATAAAATCTTGAACTAGAACTCTCACTAAATTCATAATCACCAATAACCTCAAATTATTAAGGAAAACAGAAAACATAGGCATAATTAGTACATTTTCAACAAAGAAGGGCTATTCTTGTGATGGGCAAACAAAGAGGATATATATTGTTTTCCTTAATAATTATTTTCATAAAGAATATTATAAGTAAATTTACTACAAAAACAAAGAGGGTATACTTTGTTGAAAACGTATACCCACAACAGAATTATTATCGGATTGAGAAAACGACAAAAATACTTTATGAAAATAACGGCGGAAGTTTTACCGTTAATTGTTGAAACACCCTTGTTAAAGTATAAAGAATACTGCCAGTTGCATAGTAGCACACGGTATTGATTATTGATGCTTACGTGATAAGTCACTCGGGTTTTGTTGGTATTATTAATGTAATAATACAAAATTTTTTTATATAAAATGTAATACTTTTTATAAAGTTATTCTATAAATAGAATATATTATATTCTATTATGCATAGTGTTGCATAGTGTATGCCGCATAGTGTTTTGCATAGTAAAATCTTTTTATATAAAATAGAATACTTTTATAAAGCTATCTCTGCTTTATTAGACAATAATTAGAATATATTATATTTTATTATGCATAGTGTTTGCATAAAGTCTGATAGTGTTTTGCATAGTTAAATCTTTTATAAAGTTATTCGTTTTATTAGATTATAAATAGAATATATTATATTTTATTTAAAAGATTTTGTTTTAAATATGGACAAATGATTAAAGTAAATCAATCTCGACTGCTCATGAGTTAGTTACTATGCATTCCATTTTTCTATAAATAAAGCTCATTCATTCATTATTTTCTTAGGAATTCACCTGAAACTCTAGAGATAAACTATAGAGAGAAAAAAGAAAGTATTCTCGCTTCTTCACTACTTATATATCCAAAGATTTTCTTCTTAAGGTAGAGAATATTATTTGTTGTACTAAGTAAGGGGTGTTATTCTTTCTTATTCATGAAGAGAACTGTTGTTATTCCATTTCTTATTATTCATTGAATAACTCAGATACGCAGCTGATCACCCTATACTTGGTGACATTTTTCTATTAGTCCGCCTTTATTATTATTCTCATTGGAATATCCTCATGCATGCGTTTTCTGGGACCGGTTCCATCTTTATTATTATTCCGCTTGGAATATCCTCGTTCACAGGCGTTTTTACGGGACGGGTTCCGTCTGTATTATATTCTCATTTGGAACATCCCGCTTGTGCAAATTTCTTTGACCGACCTCGTTCCGTTATTTATTATTCCGTTGAATAACCTCTCTGTCGGTCACCGACGCATGGTGATTTCTTTTGTTATTCCATTCGTTATTATACTCAACCGTTAAAGTTTTGACTTCTATACTCCATGAAATTAGTGGAATATCCTCGATATTTGCGCTTCATCCAAAGATCTTTTTATGAAAATATTCTTATGAGCATTCTTGACTTTTTACTCTACAAAAGCAAAGATCATGTTGACAATTTGGACGTTATCGATTCACTTGGATAAATTAATTCTTGAACTTGTTTTATTGAATTCTTATATCATTGTCATCATCCTCATGTTTATATTATGTTGAAAGTCATCTGTGGCCTGTAATGAATAGATGGACTTGGTATGATTATGACCGGGGATTATTCCGTGTAATCATGACCATAATGTTACAAGTGATGTGGTAAAAGTCCTCATTGGCCCGTAGTGCATTGATGGACAGTTGTTGGCATGATCATGACCATTAATGAATACACAAATATTTTTGGCCCGTAGTGCATGAATAATTGTGGTCGTGATACTAAAGAATATCCTTGGCCGTAGTGCAGGGGTGATTCGATGATGTGGAATATTTATTAAGCTGAGTCTCAGCGATAACAGAGATGTATTATGGAGTATTTTTAAACTTGGATTATCTAAAGTATGAATCTCTAATCTTTGTCATATCTCACTAGATTCGTTCTTTAAAATATTTTTCATCATCCTCAGTCCTTAATGGTGATACTTGAAGAATATCTTTGGCCTGTAGTGCAAAGATTAATGATTACCTGATGAATATCTTGGGCCCGTAGTGCAAAGATGGATAGATGTTGAGATTAACATGACCAACTGGTGATACAAATGAATATCTTTGACCCGTAGTGCAAAGATGAATGTTTGATTCAAGATGTATATTGATTGTTTTAGGGATAAAATATTGATGATGGACTTTTAAATTCATAGATAATAGTAGATTTCATTCTCTACTTAACTCTTCTAATGAATTGTTATTTTCGCTGCGAATATTGATCTAAAACTTGTTGTCCATTATATTTTATCTGATTTGTTGAAGGCTAACAATAATTTGTTGTTCATTATCTTAGTCATAATATTCTTTACTGGGCTAGTTGAGCTCACCCTTAGTCATAATAATTTGTTGTTCATTATCTTAGTCATAATATTTTGTACCATCTTTTAATCATAAAAGATAGTAGATTTTATTTTCTACTTAACTCTTTTATTGGATTGCTTGTTCCACTGCAGTTAAACTTGATGTCTATTATATTTTATCAGTTTAACATTATTGGAGACTAATGATAATTTATTATGCATTATCTTAGTCATAATATTTCTTACTGGGCTAGTTGAGCTCACCCTTCCTTTCACCGTTTCTCTGTGAAATGAGAATATAAATGGGACGAGCCTCGGAACGAAGTTATGGTCCGAGAGGATAGCATTAGTAGTCCTCACTATTCTGTGAAATAGTGTGATAATAATTGTAATGATGACTCCTTTTGAGTTTGTATAATCTCTAGTAGATAATATTTGTATTCAAACTCATGAGTTTATGTTTTGTCGATTGCATACCTACGACGACTTGTATTAGTAAGTTATATTTGAATTACATACCATATATATCCCATGCGCACCCAAGATGGGTGATGTATACCTAATTTTGGGGGGCGTCACAGGGCCGAACCTTATCATTTTTTATATTTTTTTTGAATCTCTCCAAACTTTCTTTTGTCTTCTGAGCCCCAATACCATGCGTACATCTTGGTTTTTTCCCTCGGATAATAAAGAAAGATTTGACATTTTTTTTTTCCGACGAAAACGCAAAAGGAGAAAAATCGCTATGCTTGCATGCAGCGAAACCACTCCAGATGGCCAAACCCCTAGGGGTCGAACCCTAGGGGGCCGAACCCTAGGGGGCCGAACCCTAAGGGGGGAACCCTAGGCAAAAAACCATGTTTTGGGCAAAAAAATGAAGTTCGGGACGAGCCGCTACTATTAGGAGCGGCATTTGGAGTTTTAGGGCCCATAATATATTAAAACGACCGTATCGACGAGCCCTACTAAAGTCATCGCTTTGCCACATGACAAAGACCCCGAATTTTATGAAATAAAAGTATTCAATTTTTCTTATAATTACAATTCAAGAAATGGTTAAATTGATAAAAGTTAAAGTTAAGGGTGATATATGAAATTTTTCAAAAAATACGCAAGTGGTTATAAAATATTCATCATTGTTTGGGAATATTCGCTTGGTCGTGGAATATTCTTTCTGTTTGGGAATATTCGTATGACGACCACAAGCAGCCCATTTGTGGGCCCCATAATGTAATAACCGCTTGATGAAGAAAAAAGACAAATTAAAGTTTTTATAAATAATGGCGTAGTAGTTATCATAACATCGTTGGAATACCCATGGGTAAAGTAAAGTAATACGCTATTGTTGCACAAGAGAGACTACGATTGCACCAATTATTGATTCTTACGTAAGAAGGCACTACTCAATAATTGTTACAAGAATTATCGCTCAATATTTTATTTTTGATTCAATAATTGCAAGCGTTGATATTTTATAATTAATCACTACACAATATTTTTTCATTAATTATCGATCAATAATTTATATTATTTGAATAATATTATTAGATAGCATATTATTGGCAAATGTCTAGAAAGTTCTCGCTTCAAGGAGAGGTTTGGTCACCTAATCATGCGCCAAGAAGAGAAATTTTATCGAAAGCCCCTCTTCCTTGAACCGCCTCGTCACAATAATGTGTTTCAGTAATATTATTTGTGAATAATTAATTATTGATTTATATGATGAGGAAAATATTGATTTTATGAGATATAGATGGAGAAAATTTTAATGTGACAATTGTTGAAAATTAATATTTTATCTTTTTCTCGATAAAATAATTCAATTAAATATATTATTTTAATAATATATTAATGATGATATTTTTACGATGAATGTGGGATATATGAGTATATGTGGAGGAGGAGTATTTTTGTTACCAAAATGTTTAAAACATGTTAAACATGTTCATGGGACCCCATTTCTCGACCGAATTTGATTATACCGTAAAATCGTCTGCTTGTGGATTTCGGCAATTTTTGTTTGGAATTTGGAAAACTTTCTTCTCGCAGTTGTAGAGAATTGAATTTCCTATAAAACTCGCGAGATTCAATTTTTCCGATAAAAGGGCTATTTATTATGAATTATTGAAGTTCAAGTTCAAATAATTGATTTTTGAAGTTTAAAATATTTAAAGTGTGAAAAACGTTTTTTTTGTGGGCAGCCCTAGCATGTGCTTATTAAGCTAAAATCAGATTTCTAGAGGCGAGGAATCTTGATTTATATATATTATTATTAAATTAAATTTTCTCGCTTTTGGTGTTCTAAGCAATTTCCTATAAATAGGTGCTTAGGTTATAATTGAAAATCACACCGTAAACTCAAGTTTTCTCTCTATATTATCGAGCGTATTCTTGTGAGTATTTTGAGTATACTTTGAGTATTGCTATACGGCAAGTTCGCTCAACGTTATTCCAAATGTAAGTACCGCTTTTTTTGAGGTAAGTGATAATAAGGGATTTTAAGGGTTATTATTTCAAATTCTTCTGAACCTTCAAAAATTCTAAAAAATTTGAAATGATAATTTGATGAGTTTTGTTGATTGTGTCCAAAATGGCGATTTTTGGATGTATAGATTAAGAGTTATGAATTTTATGAGAAAAGACTATTTTAAAAGAAAACCTTATAACTCCTTGTGGTTAAATCCAAAATTGATGAAATTTTTATTGGGAGTACATCTATATAATATCAAGATATCGTGTAAATTTCAGAATTTTTGGATAAAGTACAATTTATGATAAATGTTTAAATATTCGTGGTTTTGGCCATGTGAAAATAGTAAATGACTTTTTAAAAAATTCGAGAAAAAATATATGTTCAATATAGGACTATATTCTGCTAAATTCCGTAAAAGAAATATTTTTGGAACTGATTTGTTATTTTTCATGAAAATGGACTAGTTATGAGTAAATGAATTAAATATGTTATGTGAAGTAAGAAAATTAGAAAATAGGATTTTATGGCTCGAGAATCCTACATGAGGTATATGCATTTTTTTGATGAGGATTTTGGTTATTGGTGATGAAATCTTATGAGTTTGGCATTTTAGAATGATTAAATGCATTATTTAGTAAAGTGTAAACAATTAAAATAAATTGTTTATAAGCTTAAAAAATATTATTCTTTCAATATCATTATACCGAAATATTGGTATGGATTTTATTGTGGAATTTCTACCTTTTTGCCCAAGTTTTACTATTCATGAGATACTATTCACGAAGTTACTATTCATGAATTACTATTCACGGTTACTATTCATGAGTTACTATTCATGACAAAATTGTTTTTTTTCTAACCAAATTATAGTTGATTTATGAATATTACTCCTCGAGATTAAAACTATATATTGATTATATTGATTTTATTATCATATATAACATTTTATAACCCCGATGTTGAAATTCTCTTTCACCGGAGTGTAAAGATGGGTAGATTATTGGTATGATCATGACTAGGGTTCTCTTTGGCCAAGAGTGAAAAGTTGAATTGTGATCGGTATGATCATGACCATTGAATTTATAATTGAATATCTTTAGCTTAAGTGCAAAGGTGAATCGATCAACATGGTTATAATTATTGTTTATATAAATTCTAAAATGATTATATATTTCTTTGAGATATTAATATATTTGGCTTGTAATGCAAATATGAATCGTTGAGGAATATCTTTGGCCTCAGAAGTGCAAAGATGAATTGTTGATGAATATCTTTGGGTCGAAGTAAAATGATAACTTTGTTGAATATCTTTGGAATATCTTTCGCCCGAAGTGCAAAGATGAACTGTTGATGAATATCTTTGCCCATAGTGCAAAGATGAATTTATTAGTATGATTATGAATAGAACTGTGATTTGGTATAACCATGATCTTTGATATTTCGTAAAGACAAGTGATGAAAATTATCTTCGTTCCGAATGAGAAAAGGAATTTAGAACAACAATTACGATTATGAAGTTATACATGTGATTGTGGATGTGGAATTGTTGATTGATGTTACAGTGGATAAAACATTGTTGGTGGACTTTTAACATGGAGAAGATAATAGACTTTATAGTCTATTCGACTCTTCTAATGGATTGCTTCGTCTACCGCAACTATGGTTGAAATTTTTTATCATCTACCATATGTTCTAAATCTCCGATTTATTATCGATGAAGGCTATTGATAATTTAATTATCTTTAGTCATGATATTTTTTTATCGAAGTTAGTTGTGGTTCACCCTTTGCTTCACAATTCCTTTCGTGTAATAAAAGTGTAGCCGGGTCGAAAGCGGGAATAACAAGGAATAGAATCTATGGTCTATAGATGTCGAGGTGAGGTGAATTTAACTTTGAAGGGTGTGTTTTGTCACTATCATACAAGATGTCTAATGACATACAACCTCGTGTCATCATAAGACATGGTTGTGCTCATCCACTTGCCGAGTATATCTACCAAAGACTACCTATATAATCTTGGAGTCTATTTGAAATTTAACTCTCAATTAGAGACATGAGAGATAATGATATGTCAAGAGAAAACTCACCATCGGGAAGAATATGATAGTAATCTTCTCATTTTTCTTTTCGGGGTCTATTAGGTCAACCAAGGATAATTCTGTGGCCATATGATATCTATCATAACCTGTACGCATGGCCTCCCATGTACGGTTGTTTCTCGAGCACTTCCCAAAGATTCTAATTTCTAAAATAGCTTTCGACTATACCTTTATGTAAGGTGTCATTACGAGACGTACATACACTATGGGACACGAGACATAGTCATATATATATATTTGTATCCAAACTCACAAAGATATGTGTTGTTGTATTTTGCACGACAATTGTTGTAATAAAGTTGTAGTTATTTTCTCAGACTCATGTATTTGGCGACACTCAAAATGGGTTGGATGGAATGGACCTATTTTGGGGTCGTTACATTTGGTATCGTAGCTTAGGATATGATCTCCGCTGAGATCGGATTAGAACTAGAGGGAGAGATGAGTAAATCCTTCGCTAAAGTGTCCTACCTAAGCTTATTTGTTGGTCACCATAATATCGGATATTATGTGATATGTTAATTTGTTCAATTAACCCTTGTTTTGAAGTCGTATTCTAGAATGATATCTCAAATACAAGTGAGATGAGCATCGAGAAATTATGATGACAGGAAGATGGAATCAAATGAAATCAAGGTATTCTCAACTCTTTGAAATACTGTGTACGTAAATTTGGGGGACGAAATTTCATAAGGAGGGAGATTGTAAGACCTCAATTTTATGAAATAAAAGTATTCAATTTTTCTTATAATTACAATTCAAGAAATGGTTAAATTGATAAAAGTTAAAGTTAAGGGTGATATATGAAATTTTTTTCAAAAATACGCAAGTGGTTATAAAATATTCATTGTTGTTTGGGAATATTCGTTTGGTCGTGGAATATTCTTTCCGCTGGGAATATTCGTATTTACGCGCCAAAACTTTTGTGGGCCCCATAATGTAATAACCGCTTAATGAAGAAAAAGACAAATTAAAGTTTTTATAAATAATGGCGTAGTAGTGTTATTATCATAACATCGTTGGAATACCCGTGGGTAAAGTAAAGTAATACGCTGCAGTTGCACAAGAGATACTCAGATTGCATAGCACCAATTATTGATTCTTACGTAAGAAGGCACTACTCAATAATTGTTACAGTAATTATCGCTCAATATTTTATTTTTTTGATTCAATAATTGTCGCGCTGATATTTTATAATTGTCACTACAATAATATTTTTTCATTTTCCATTATCGATCAATAATTTATATTATTTGAATAATATTATTAGATAGCATTATTGGCAATGTCTAGAAAGTTCTCGCTCTAAGGAGAGGTTTGGTCACCTAATCAAGCTACCAAAGAAGGAGAAATTTTATCGGAAAGCCCCTCTTCCCTTGAAACCGCCTCGTCATGTCAATAATGTGTTTCGTAATATTATTTGTGAATAATTAATTATTGATTTATATGATGAGGAAAATATTGATTTTATGAGGATATAGATGGAGAAAATTTTTAATGTGACAATTGTTGAAAATTAATATTTTATCTTTTTCCGATAAAATAATTCAATTAAATATATTATTTTAATAATATATTAATGATGATATTTTTACGATGAATGTGGGATATATGAGTATATGTGGAGGAGGAGTATTTTGTTACCAAAATGTTTAAAACATGTTAAACATGTCATGCGGACCCCATTTCTCGATCGAAATTTGATTATAAATTTGTAAAATCGTCTGCTTGTGGATTTCAACCAATTTCTGCTTGGAATTTGGAAAACTTTCTTCTTCGCAAAGTTGTAGAGAATTGAATTTCCTATAAAAACTCGCGAGATTCAATTTTTCGGCAAAAGGGCTATTTATTATGAATTATTGAAGTTCAAGTTCAAATAATTGATTTTTGGAAGTTTAAAATATTTAAAGTGTGAAAAACGTTTTTTTTTTGTTTCCAGCCCTAGCATGTGCTTATTAAGCTAAAAATCAGATTTCTAGAGGCGAGGAATCTTGATTTATATATATTATTATTAAATTAAATTTTCTCGCTTGGTGTTCTAAGCAATTTCCTATAAATAGGTGCTTAGGTTATAATTGAAAATCACACCGTAAATCAAGTTTTCTCTCTATATTATCGAGCGTATTCTTGTGAGTATTTTGAGTATACTTTGAGTATTGCCATACTACGCAAGTTCGCTCAACGTTATTCCAAATGTAAGTACCGCTTTTTTTCGAGGTAAGGTGGATAATAAGGGATTTTAAGGGTTATTATTTCAAAATTCTTCCGAACCTTCAAAAATTCTGGAAAAATTTGAAATGATAATTTGATGAGTTTTGTGATTGTGTCCAAAATGGCGATTTTTGGATGTATAGATTAAGAGTTATGAATTTTATGAGAAAAGACTATTTTAAAAGAAAACCTTATAACTCCTTGTGGTTAATTCCAAAATTGATGAAATTTTTATTGGGAGTACATCTATATAATATCAAGATATCGTAAATTTCAGAATTTTGGATAAAAAAGTACAATTTATGATAAATGTTTAAATATTCGTGGTTTTGGCCATGTGAAAAATAGTAAATGACTTTTAAAAATTCGAGAAAAATATATGTTCAATATAGGACTATATTCTGCTAAATTTCGAAAAGAAATATTTTTGAAACTGATTTGTTATTTTCATGAAAATGGACTAGTTATGAGTAAATGAATTAAATATGTTATGTGAAGTAAGAAAATTAGAAAATAGGATTTTATGGTTTGAGAATCCTACATGAGGTATATGCAGCATTTTTTGATGAGGATTTTGGTTATTGGTGATGAAATCTTATGAGTTTGGCATTTTAGAATGATTAAATGCATTATTTAGTAAAGTGTAAACAATTAAAATAAATTGTTTATAAGCTTAAAAAATATTATTCTTTCAATATCATTATACCGAAATATTGGTATGGATTTTATTGTGGAATTTCTACCTTTTTGAGCTCAAGTTTACTATTCATGAGATACTATTCACGAAGTTATATTCACGAGTTACTATTCACGAGTTACTATTTACGAAGTTACTATTCATGACAAAATTATTTTTTTTTCTAACCAAATTATAGTTGATTTATGAATATTACTCTGGAGATTAAAACTATATATTGATTATATTGATTTTATTATCATATATAACATTTTTATAACCCCGATGTTGAAATTCTCTTTCACCGGAGTGTAAAGATGGGTAGATTATTAGTACGATCATCATGACTAGGGTTCTCTTTGCCAAGAGTGAAAAGTTGAATTGTGACCGTATGATCATGACCATTGAATTTATAATTGAATATCTTTAGCTTAAGTGCAAAGGTGAATCGATCAACATGGTTATAATTATTGTTTATATAAATTCAAATGATTATATATTTCTTTGAGATATTAATATATTTGGCCTCAGAATGCAAATATGAATCGTTGAGGAATATCTTCGGCTCAGAGTGCAAAGATGAATTGTTGATGAATATCTTGTGGGTCAGAAGTGCAAAGATGAACTCATTGTTGAATATCTTTGGCCTGATGAAAGCAAAAAGATGAATCTGTTGATGAATATTTCGCCCGTAGTGCAAAAGATGAATTTATTAGTATGATTATATGAATAGAAACTATGATTTGGTATAACCATGATCTTTGATATTTCGTAAAGACAAGTGATGAAAATTATCTTCGTTCCCGAATGAGAAAAGGAATTTAGAACAACAATTACGATTATGAAGTTATACATGTGATTGTGGACAGTGAATTGTTGATTGATGTTACAGGATAAAACATTGTTGGTGGACTTTTAACATGGAGAAGATAATAGACTTTTATAGTCTATTCGACTCTTCTAATGGATCGCTCGTTCACGCAAACTATGGTTGAAAAGTTTTATCATCTACCATATGTTCTAAATCTCCGATTTATTATCGATGAAGGCTATTGATAATTTAATTATCTTTAGTCATGATATATTTTTTATCGAAGTTAGTTGTGGTTTCACCCTTTTGCTTCACAATTCCTTTCGTAATAAAAGTGTAGTGGGTCGAAAGGGGGAATAACAAGGGAATAGAATCTGGTCTATAGATGTTGAGGGTGAGGTGAATTTAACTTTGAAGGGTGTTTTGTCACTATCATACAAGATGTTTAATGACATACAACCTCGTGTCATCATAAGACATGTGTCAGGTTTCATCCACTTGTCGAAAGTATATCTACCAAAGACTACCTATATAATCTTGGAGTCTATTTGAAATTTAACTCTCAATTAGAGACAAGAGAGATAATGATATGTCAAGAGAAAACTCACCATCGGGAAGAATATGATAGTAATCTTCTCATTTTTTCTTTGGGGTCTATTAGTCAACCAAGGATAATTCTGTAAGGCATATGATATCTATCATAACCTGAAGCACGGCCTCCCAATGCACGGGGTTTCTTGAGCACTTCCCAAAGATTCTAATTTCTAAAACAGCTATACCTTTATATAAGGTTTCATTATGAGGTGTCATCCACTGGACGTACATGAGTCACAAATTGATATATATTTGTATCCAAACTCACAAAGATATGTGTTGTTGTATTTTTGCACACGACAATTGTTGTAATAAAGTTGTAGTTGTTTTCTCAGACTATGTATTTGGCTACTCAAAATGGGTTGGATGGAATGGACCTATTTTGGAGTCGTTACATTTAGTATCGAGCTTAGGGATATGATCTCCGCGAGATCGGATTAGAACTAGGAGGGAGAGATGAGTAAATCATTCGCTAAAGGTGTCCTACCTAAGCTTATTTGTTGGTCACCATAATATCGAAATATTATGTGATATATTAATTTGTTCAATTAACCCTTGTTTTGAAGTCGTATTCTAGAATGATATCCAAAATACGGTGAGAGATGAGCATCGAGAAATTATGATGACAGGAAAGATGGAATCAAAATGAAAGCAAGGTATTCTCAACTCTTTGAAATACTGTGCACGTGAAATTTCGGGGACGAAATTTCATAAGGAGGGGAGATTGTAAGACCCCTAATTTTATGAAATAAAAGTACTCAATTTTTCTTATAATTACAATTCAAGAAATGGTTAAATTGATAAAAGTTAAAGTTAAGGGTGATATATGAAATTTTTTCAAAAATACGCAAGTGGTTATAAAATATTCATTGTTGTTGGGGAATATTCGTTTGGTCGTGGAATATTCTTTCTGCTTGGGAATATTCGTATTTACTGCCAAGCTCATTCAGGGGCCCCATAATGTAATAACTCATTTAATGAAGAAAAAGACAAATTAAAGTTTTTATAAATAATGGCGTAGTGGTTATCATAGTAACATCATTGGAATACCCTAATTGGGTAAAGTAAAGTAATACGCGTTGTTGCATAAAAGAGCACACCATTATTGCATAGTATTTTGAATTATTGATTCTTACGTAAGAAGGCACTACTCAATAATTGTTACGAATTATCGCTCAATATTTTATTTTGATTCAATAATTGTCATTGCTGATATTTTATAATCATTACTACACTACATACGATTTTTTTCATTAATTATCGATCAATAATTTATATTATTTGAATAATATTATTAGATAGTATTATTGGCAATGTCTAGAAAGTTCGCTCAAGGAAAGGTTTGGTCACCTAATCATGCGCTAAGAAGGAGAAATTCTTATCGAAAGCCCCCTCTTCCCGAAACCTACCGTCATCAATAATGTGTTTCTATCATATTATTTGTGAATAATTAATTATTGATTTATATGATGAGGAAAATATTGATTTTATGAGGATATAGATGGAGAAAATTTTTAATGTGACAATTGTTGAAAATTAATCTTTTCCGATAAAATAATTCAATTAAATATATTATTTTAATAATATATTAATGATGATATTTTTACGATGAATGTGGGATATATGAGTATATGTGGAGGAGGAGTATTTTTGTTACCAAAAATGTTTAAAACATGTTAAACATGTTTCATGGACCCCATTTCTCGATCGAAATTTGATTATAAATTGTAAAATCGTCTGCTTGTGGATTTCACCAATTTTTGCTTGGAATTTGGAAAACCTTTCTTCCCAAAGTTGTAGAGAATTAAATTTCCTAGAAAAACTCGAGAGATTCAATTTTTCCGCAAAAGGGCTATTTATTATGAATTATTGAAGTTCAAGTTCAAAATAATTGATTTTTGGAAGTTTAAAATATTTAAAATGTGAAAAACGCGTTTTTTTGTGGGAAGCCATAGATGTGCTTATTAAGCTAAAATCGATTTCTAGAGGCGTAGGAATCTTGATTTATATATATTATTATTAAATTAAATTTTCTCTTTTGGTGTTCTAAGCAATTCCTATAAATAGGTGCTTAGGTTATAATTGAAAATCACACCGTAAACTCAAGTTTTCTCTCTCTCTATATTATCGAACGTATTCTTGTGAGTATTTTGAGTATACTTTGAGTATTGCTATACACGGTGCAAGTTCGCTCAACGTTATTCCAAATGGTACCGCTTTTTTGAGGTAAGTGGATAATAAGTGGATTTTAAGGGTTATTATTTCGAAATTCTTCTGAACCTTCAAAAATTCTGGAAAAATTTGAAATGATAATTTGATGAATTTTGTTGATTGTGTCCAAAAATGGCGATTTTTGGATGTATAGATTAGGAGTTATGGAGTTTATGAGAAAAGACTATTTTAAAAATAATCGCTTATAACTCCTTGTGGTTAATTCCAAAATTGATGAAATTTTTATTGGGAGTACATATATATAATATCAGTATATCGTATAAATTTCAGAATTTTTGAATAAAAGTATAATTTATGATAAATGTTTAAATATTCGGTGGTTTTGGCCATGTGAAAAATAGTAAATGACTTTTAAAAATTATGAGAAAACTATATGTTCAATATAGGACTATATTCTGCTAAATTTCAGAAAAGAAATATTTTTGGAACTGATTTGTTATTTTTCATGAAAATAGACTAGTTATGAGTAAATGAATTAAATATGTTATGTGAAGTAAGAAAATTAGAAAATAGGATTTTATGGTTTGAGAATCCTACATGAGGTATATGCAGATTTTTGATGAGGATTTTGGTTATTGTTGATGAAATCTTATGAGTTTGGCATTTTAGAATGATTAAATGCATTATTTAGTAAAGTGTAAACAATTAAAATAAATTGTTTATAAGCTTAAAAAATATTATTCTTTCAATATCATTATACCGAAATATTGGTATGGATTTTATTGTGGAATTTCTACCTTTTTGAGTCGGGTTTACTATTCATGAGATACTATGCACGAATTACTATTCATGCGTTACTATTATTCACGGTTACTATTCATGAGAGTTACTATTCCCATAAAATTATATTTTTTTTCTAACCAAATTATAGTTGATTTATGAATATTACTCGGAGATTAAAACTATATATTGATTATATTGATTTTATTATCATATATAACATTTTTATAACCCTCGATGTTGAAATTCTCTTTCACCGGAGTGTAAAGATGGGTAGATTATCGGTATGATCATGATTAGGGTTCTCTTTGGCCAAGAAGTGAAAAGTTGAATTGTGACCGGTATGATCACCACCATTGAATTTATAATTGAATATCTTTAGCTTAAGTGCAAAGGTGAATTGATCAACATGGTTATAATTATTGTTTATATAAATTCTGAAATGATTATATATTTCTTTGAGATATTAATATATTTGGCCTGTAATGCAAATATGAATTGTTGAGGAATATCGTTGGCCTGTAGTGTAAAGATGAATTGTTGATGAATATCTTTGGGTCGTAGTTCAAAGATAACCTGTTGTTGAATATCTTTGGTCTGTACTGCAAAGATGAACTGTTGATGAATAACTTTGGCCCGTAGTGCAAAGATGAATTTATTAGTATGATTATGAACAGGAACTATGATTTGGTATAACCAAAGCTTTGATATTTCAGGTAAAGACAAGTGATGAAAATTATCTTCGTCCTGAATGAGAAAAGGAATTTAGAACAACAATTACGATTATGAGTTATACATGTGATTGTGGAGAGGAATTGTTGATTGATGTTACAGGGATAAAACATTGTTGGTGGACTTTTAACATGGAGAAGATAATAGACTTTTATAGTCTATTCGACTCTTCTAATGGATTACTCGTTCACGCAAACTATGGTTGAATTTTTTTTATCATCTACCATATGTTCTAAATCTCCGATTTATTATTGATGAAGGCTATTGATAATTTAATTATCTTTAGTCATGATATTTTTTTATCGAGTTAGTTGTGGTTTCACCCTTTTGCTTCACAATTCCTTTTTAGGTAATAAAAGTGTAGCTTGGTCGAAGGGGAATAACAAGGGAATAGAATCATGGGTCTATAGATGTTGAGGGTGAGGTGAATTCAACTTTGGAAGGGTGTTTTGTCACTATTATACAAGATGTTTAATGACATACAAACTCGAGTCATCATAAGACAGATCAGGTTTCATCCACTTGGCGAAAGTATATCTACCAAAGACTACCTATATAATCTTGGAGTCTATTTAAAATTTAACTCTCAATTTGAGACAGTAGAGATAATGATATGTCAAGAGAAAACTCACCATTGGGAATAACATGATAGTAATCTTCTCATTTTTTCTTTGGGGTCTATTAGGTCAACCAAGAATAATTATGTGGGCATATGATATCTATTATAACCTAGACGCATGGTCTCCCATGTACGAAGGTTTCCTTGAGCACTTCCCAAAATTCTAATTTCTAAAACAGTTTTTGACTATACCTTTATGTAAGGTGTCATTGTGACGTGCTACAGTTGGTATATATTTGTATCCAAACTCACAGCATATGTGTTGTTGTATTTTGCACGACAATTGTTGCAATAAAGTTGTAGTTGTTTTCTGTACCATGTATTTGGCGACTCAAAATGGGTTGGATGGAATGGACCTATTTTGGGGTCGTTACATTTGGTATCAGAGCTTAAGGATATGATCTCCCATGGCGAGATCGGGATTAGAACTAGGAGGGAGAGATGAGTAAATCCTTCGCCACACTACTAGAAATTGACATATAGTGGAGAGCCATATAGCGATGGTCGATCTTTAACCCTCGCTATAGGGTATATATAGCGATAATATCCATCGTCCAATCGCTTCGGTATAGATGTTTTTTTTAAGAATAAACTCTCACATTTTCCACCAAATCATTTCGCTTTTCCCCAAATCCTTCCTCGCCTCAAGTCGCCTCCTCTCTCTCATTTTTCTTCCTCTACCGCCGCTCCTCTCTAACCTCGTTCGAGACAAGTGAAAGACTTGAAAGCCTTGTTTCCTTGGCTAAATGAAACTCTCATATACTAATATCTCTCGTAATAACTCTCTCCTCTTTGATTCTAGGGTTTTAGCTTGTACTCGATTCACCATGGCACTTGGCCCAAAATAATGCCAAATGACAATGAGCCATCCGAGATGAGGCATCAATTAAAGTTTCTTTAAAGGACTCTAAGAAGAAGGACGACAAGAAGGATGAGGATATCGTAAGTTCCTAGTTTGTTTTGTTGATTTGAGAAAATCGAGAAAATTGGTTGATTTTTTTTTTTTAAAAAAATTATTGTCGACTTTGGAATTGTTAATATAATTAAAATTGTGGGTTAATAATGGAGGAGGATTTAGAACCGAAGCGAAAGAATTGGACCTGTATGTGGAGAGACTTCGTGATTCTCGATCCCTTTCTGAAGAAGGTTGCCCCGAGAGCATGAGGTATTTCCCCCTCGCACTCTCAGATTGATGTACATAAAAATCTATCTTACATTTGCTAACCAAATTTAAGAATGGATTTACATATATAGGACTATATCTGGTTGGTTACATAAAATTCAAGGTATGTAATATTTTTTAATCTTTCATTCTTTGCTTCTACTCATTGATATTATTTTGCTTTTGATTTGGATAAAAATGGTTCTAGAAATCTCTCTATCTCTTTCTTTTCTCTCCATTCTGTAATTTTTTGATTTTTTTTGTTGCTGCAATTTTACAGATCGCTTTTGTTTAGAAATTGAAGTTCGATTTGGGTTTGTGATTTAGTTTTGTAATATATGGGTTTTATGACGTGGTTATTATATGATAGTTGAAAAGCGTTTAATACAAAGACGGGCTTTTGTTAATTATGATGATAATCATTACCATCATTAGCTTTACTTGATACTTCAAGGTAATCTTTGAAGTTCAAAATTTAAATTGGGCGAGAAGTTTTGATGGGTGAGTTGGTTTTGGTATATTGTGAATGAGCAAACAAAGTAAAAAGAATAAAGAAAGAGACTATAAGATTACCATTTTAAATTGGGATTTTATGAACAATACCCATTGTCGCTTTTTTTCAATTTTTTGTGTTGTATTAGATTTCTTTTCTTACGCTGGACTAAAATTTTCCTTTATAAGCTAGCTACCTCCTGCTGTGGGAATCCATACACTTGCATTTACTCAAAACGACTTTGTCTAATAAGAAAATGTATTTTTTTTGGTTGAAAGTAACCATAAATTTAAGAAAGTTGTGTATATTTTTCTAATGGTAGTATAATTTATATGACCAATAACAAATGACTTTGATGCTTATATTTTTATGAGTTGTGTAGTTATCTGCAATAATAGAAGTTTAGGTTTTCTGGTATAGCAGATGTTCAGAAGTTTAAAGAAAGAGAAGTACTGGGTTTAAATAGCTGTAGTTGAATGTTTATACGAGAGTGGTATTTGGACTTTGGAAGAGAAAGTGTTGTAGTTGAAATGTACTTTTGGTAGGTGGACATCTGTGTTGATGATCTGGTGCAATGTTTACTATTTGATACATTTTTCATTCTTTTTCTTCCCGTGATCTTCACCATTCTTTTTGTATACCAAACTTGAAGTGAGAAAAGTAGCATGCTTTTTAGTTCACTTGTTTTGCATTCAAAATTTGCTAGCAGCTTACTACATATTGAAGTGTATCCATGAATGTGGCAGTTCATCGTGCTTGCATATTTAATCGGTTATGGATCCGATATTGAAAGAAGTCCCGCTAACAGGTATGTACACAACTTTTCCTACCTTTAAGGCATAATCTGAATTTGGTTCTTTTGGAAGTATTCTCAAGTAAATGACTTTCGCTCATAATTCAAAGTAATCATGTTAGTTTTAACAAAAAAGTTGATGTCGTCTTCGCCATAGATTTCTTCGATTTCTGCTTACTAAAATTTTCTTTTTCGTTCAAAAAGTGCTTTGCTCAACATGCTACCTTGGCCTAAGCCAAATAGTTTGGCCTTCAGCCCATCCGATGCTTCATGTGAAGTGCTTGAGAAAGAAAAAAGCATGTTATACTACAATATATTATAGTTGTTTAAAACTTGGTTGCAGAGAAGCTATGTAAAGCTAATCATAACATTTATATGTAGTCTTCACAAGATCAAATTACATTTGATTTCTGACTTGCATGGTGCCTCGGTTGCAGCTAATCAAACCATTAACTTGGCCAAGGATTGAACTCTGAACCTCGCATTCTTGTGCTAGTGGAGGTCGTAGTTCTACAATAAGCAATTTGAAAATTTCATCCAGAGGAGAATTTTCAGTTAGTTTTTCTCTCTGCTTTGGTTTAGAAGGCTGTAAGTCAAGGATTTCAGATTTTGGGAGGTGTTGACATTCCTTTTTCTCCAAATTTATAGCATCTTCTTGGGTCAATATTTTTGTGAATTACGAGAATAATCAATCTATTGTTCGAGTATGACTTTTTTCAATCTGAATTTATAAGTTACCTTTTCCCATCTCTACGTGCTTATAGTTGGAAATGATTTGTTTGTTGAATAATAATGTTTGAAGGAATGTCTTAAGTTGCTTATATAGATTATTAGTGCTCATTTTCGTGATCAACACAGCTTTTGCTTAATATTACTCTTTCTTTGATATAACAATTTCGGTTTTCTCTCATTGAATGTAGGATCTTCCAAGAACACCTTTTCAATTATTACTCATTTGCAACATTAAGAAGTAGTCAAGATGGTAAATGAATTTGTTTTGGTTAGTTTATGAACATTCTGCAGATCTTTTAATCTTGTTCTTTTGGTTGGCTAAATCAATGTAATGTTCTGATTACAAAAATTACCTTGTATCATGCAGGTGAAGTTTACATCCGATGAGCTCCGCAGGATTATGGACTAAAAACATAACATTCGTAATGCTTGTTATTAACCATGTTGATCATGGTATGAAAGCAGCTGGCTCATTCTTTTCGATATTTATATTTTTTAGCAAGCTTAAAAGCATAGCTCGATGGCCACCGATAACTATAACATGGTCAGTACTTTTTTACCTTTTCTCGTGGAATATATCAAAAAGATGTTCACATTTTATGTTGCAGGAAGCTTTTGTAAGCTTCTACTTGTTTTGGTGGCATTTCGTCACCAAAACCGAGGCAAATGGTTTATAATAAATATTTAAAAAAATGGTAAATACATCTGCAATTAATGTATATCTATTATGGAAACGCCTACATGCATGTGCCTGAGAGCCCTCTTATGTACATTTGATGTGGGTTTGAGTTCAGCTGAAAAAACTATTATCTACCCTTGTATATTGTTTGATGCTCTTTCTTATTACATGATTTTGATAATCTTAATACTGCTTGTAGTGATGTCATTTCTTACTAACGACAGGGAAGTCCACCCTTACCGATTGTACCTTGGAAAATTCTCCTCCCTATTGTACCTTGGTTCTTGCAGAAGTTCAAACCATGGACTGTTGTATGAACTCCTCCTTTACTCTTTTGTTCAAGGCATTTGGTTCAGTCTAAAGAGACCCTTTCTTTTTTTCTTCTTTTTCCCCTTTAATAGTCGTATCTATCTATTTATATATATTGTGTTTTTGCGAAGATGATTTTATAAAGTGGTCAGTTTGGGTTAATATTAATATCATACACAATTTTGTGTGTATGTATTTGTGAGTTCCATATTATGTGGAAAACCATGGTCTTATATGATCAAGTTTTGATTTGTGTATGCCTATACCTTAGCAATGCGTGTTTGTAAGAATGCCTGTAAATTAGCAATTTGACTATTTGCTATTCGGATATTAATGTGCATTTTACATATTTGCGAGAAAAGATGTGGTGGTTCATCTATGTTTAGAATAATGTGCTTTTGTATGTGTTTATATTGCATGTATCTTGAGGCAAAGGAGCAAACTTAATTGAAATGGCAAGTATTGGTTTATCGGTTCCCCATGGGTTGACAATATCAATGAAGCATGCCAGGATATCGGAAGAATGGCAAAACTACGCCACAAGGATTGTGGGAAGAGATATTGGAAGGTCTAGAATGCGTGCAAAATGACATGCGAAAGTTCCTGGGTGGCCCGCCTAAGCCTCTTCTCTTATCTGTTTGATGCCGTGAAACTTTTATGGTTACAAAAGAGACTAATACACACTTTATAGATACTTTTCATTTTCTTATGGTGCCTAATGAGGTGGACAATGTACTTGTTTGTGATGCTTGTAATGTTGTAATGTGAATGATTTTAAATGATGTATATAATATTTTTTATATTTTATTTTATATTGTATTTGTGTTTGTTGAATAAATTTGCATTATTAATTAATTTTTTTTTAAATATAAAAGGCTATAAATATCATTCATCAACCGTAGCTATGTACATCTAAACACGATTTAGGCATGACTTTATAGCGACGGTTCGTCACGATCGTCGCTATATAGATTAAAGGACCGTCGCTATAGGTTTTAGCGATACCTTCTCTGAATGACGGTCGACCGTCGCTATAGCCTATAACGACGGTCTTTTATTTATAACGACGGTTTGCTACGATCGTAGTAAATATAGGTCGATTTTCTAGTAGTGCTAGTGTGTCCTACCTAAGCTTATTTGTTGGTCACCATAATATCGGATATTATGTGATATATTAATTTGTTCAATTAACCCTTGTTTTGAAGTCGTATTCTAGAATGATATCTCAAATACGGGAGATGAGCATTGGAGAAATTATGATGACAGAAAGATGGAATCGAAATGAAAGCAAGGTATTCTCAACTCTTTGAAATACCAGTGCGTAAATTTCGGGGGACGAAATTTCATAAGGAGGGAGATTGTAAGACCCCAATTTTATGAAATAAAAGTATTCAATTTTTCTTATAATTACAATTCAAGAAATGGTTAAATTGATAAAAAGTTAAAGTTAAGGGTGATATATGAAATTTTTTCAAAAATACGCAAGTGGTTATAAAATATTCATTGTTGTTTGGGAATATTCGTTTGGTCATGGAATATTCTTTTCCATTGGGGAATATTCGTATTTACGGCAATACGCCTAGCCATCATTTATGGGCCCCATAATGTAATAAGCTGTCGGATGAAGAAAAAGACAAATTAAAGTTTTTATAAATAATGGCGTAGTGGTTATTTAAGTTAACATGTTGGAATACCCATGGATAAAGTAAAAGTAATACGCTATTGTTGCACAAGATGGACACGGTATTACGCAGAAGATTTTGAATTATTGATTCTTACGTAAGAAGGCACTAGTCAATAATTGTTACAAAGAATTACTGCTCAATATTTTATTTTTGATTCAATAATTGCTGCGTTGATATTTTATAATTGTCACTACACAGTATTTTTTCATTAATTATCAGATCAATAATTTATATTATTTGAATAATATTATTAGATAGTATTATTGGCAATGTCTAGAAAGTTCTGTCTAAGGAGAGGTTTGGTCACCTAATTGCTGCTTAAGAAGGAGAAATTCTTATTGAAAGCCCCTCTTTCCTGGGAACTGCCTGGTTGTCAATAATGTGTTTCTGTAATATTATTTGTGAATAATTAATTATTGATTTATATGATGAGGAAAATATTGATTTTATGAGGATATAGATGGAGAAAATTTTTAATGTGACAATTGTTGAAAATTAATCTTTTTCTGATAAAATAATTCAATTAAATATATTATTTTAATAATATATTAATGATGATATTTTTATGATGAATGTAGGATATATGAGTATATGTGGAGGAGAAGTATTTTTGTTACCAAAAATGTTTAAAACATGTTAAACATGTCGGTGGACCCCATTTCTTGACTGAAATTTGATTATAGCTTGTAAAATCATCCGTTTGTGGATTTCAGTCAATTTCTGTTTGGAATTTGGAAAACCTTTCTTCTGTAAAGTTGTAGAGAATTGAATTTCTTATAAAAACTTGCGAAATTCGAATTTTCTGGCAAAAGGGCTATTTATTATGAATTATTGAAGTTCTGAAGCTCCGAAATAATTAATTTTTGGAAGTTTAAAATATTTAAAGTGTGAAAAACGTTTTTTTTTGTGGGCAGCCCTAGCATGTGCTTATTAAGCTAAAATCAGATTTCTAGAGGTGTAGGAATCTTGATTTATATATATTATTATTAAATTAAATTTTTTGCTTTGGTGTTCTAAGCGATTTCCTATAAATAAATAAGAAAGTGCTTAGGTTATAATTGAAAATCACACCAAACTCAAGTTTTCTCTCTCTATATTATCGAGCGTATTCTTGTGATTATTTTGAGTATACTTTGAGTATTGCTATCGATTGCAAGTTCGTTCAACGTTATTCCAATCGTAAGTAACGCTTTTCGAGGTAAGGATAATAAGGATTTTAAGGGTTATTATTTCGAAATTCTTCTGAACCTTCAAAAATTCTAAAAATATTTGAAATGATAATTTGATGAGTTTTGTTGATTGTGTCCAAAAATGGCGATTTTTGGATGTATAGAATAGGAGTTATGGATTTTATGAGAAAAGACTATTTTAAAAATAATCGCTTATAACTCCTTGCGGTTAATTCCAAAATTGATGAAATATTTATTGGGAATACATCTATATAATATCAGTATATCGTGTAAATTTCAGAATTTTTGGATAAAAGTACAATTTATGATAAATGTTTAAATATTCGGTGGTTTTGGCCATGTAAAAAATAGTAAATGACTTTTAAAAATTACGAGAAAAATATATGTTCAATATAGGACAATATTCTACTAAATTCCAGAAAAGAAATATTTTTGGAACTAATTTGTTATTTTTCATGAAAATGGACTAGTTATGAGTAAATGAATTAAATATGTTATGTGAAGTAAGAAAATTAGAAAATAGGATTTTATGGTTTGAGAATCCTCATACGAGGTATATGCTGATTTTTGATGAGGATTTTGGTTATTGGTGATGAAATCTTATGAGTTTGGCATTTTAGAATGATTAAATGCATTATTTAGTAAAGTGTAAACAATTAAAATAAATTGTTTATAAGCTTAAAAATATTTTTCTTTCAATATCATTATATACCTAAATATTGGTATGGATTTTATTGTGGAATTTCTACCTTTTTGAGTCGGGTTTACTATTCATGAGATACTATGCACGAGTTACTATTCATGAGTTACTATTTACGAAGTTACTATTCATGACAAAATTGTTTTTTTTTCTAACCAAATTATAGTTGATTTATGAATATTACTCTGGAGATTAAAACTATATATTGATTATATTGATTTTATTATCATATATAACATTTTTATAACCCTGATGTTGAAATTCTCTTTCACTGGAGTGTAAAGATGGTTAGATTATTGGTATGATCATGACTAGGGTTCTCTTTGGCAAGAGTGAAAAGTTGAATTGTGGATCGGTATGATCATGACCATTGAATTTATAATTGAATATCTTTAGCTTAAGTGCAAAGGTGAATTGATCAACATGGTTATAATTATTGTTTATATAAATTCTGAAATGATTATATATTTCTTTGAGATATTAATATATTTGGCCTGTAATGCAAATATGAATTGTTGAGGAATATCTTTGGCCTGTAGTGCAAAGATGAATTGTTGATGAATATCTTTGGGTCGTAGTGCAAAAATAACCTGTTGTTGAATATCTTTGGCCTGTACTGCAAAGATGAACTGTTGATGAATATCTTTGGCCCGTAGTGCAAAGATGAATTTATTAGTATGATTATGAACAGGAACTATGATTTGGTATAACTATGAGCTTTGATATTTCAGGTAAAGACAAGTGATGAAAATTATCTTCGTCCTGAATGAGAAAAGGAATTTAGAACAACAATTACGATTATGAGTTATACATGTGATTGTGGAGAGGAATTGTTGATTGATGTTACAAGGATAAAACATTATTGGTGGACTTTTACAATGGAGAAGATAATAGACTTTATAGTCTATTTGACTCTTCTAATGGATTGCTCGTTCCACTGCAACTATGGTTGAAATTTTTTTATCATCTACCATATGTTCTAAATCTCTGATTTATTATTGATGAAGGCTATTGATAATTTAATTATCTTTAGTCATGATATTTTCTTGAAGCTAGTTGTGCTCACCCTTTTTGCTTCACAATTCCTTTCGGTAATAAAAAGTGTAGTTTGGGTTTGACGAGGAATAATATGGGAATAGAATCGATTGGTCTATAGATGTTAAGGGTGAGGTGAATTCAACTTTGGAAGGGTGTTTTGTCACTATTATACAAGATGTTTAATGACATACAACCTCGAGTCATCATAAGACAAGATTGTGCTCATCCACTTGCTGAGTATATCTACCAGCACTACCTATATAATCTTGGAGTCTATTTAAAATTTAACTCTCAATTTGAGACAGTAGAGATAATGATATGTCAAGAGAAAACTCACCATTGGGAAGAACATGATAGTAATCTTCTCATTTTTTCTTTGGGGTCTATTAGGTCAACCAAGAATAATTCTGTGGGCATATGATATCTATTATAACCTAGACGCTTGGTCTCTAATGTACGAAGGTTTTCTTGAGCACTTTCCAAAGATTCTAATTTCTAAAACAGTTTTCGACTATACCTTTATGTAAGGTGTCATTGTGATGTGCTACAGTTGGTATATATTTGTATCCAAACTCACAGCATATGTGTTGTTGTATTTTTCACGACAATTGTTGTAATAAAGTTGTAGTTGTTTTCTGTACCATGTATTTGGCGACTCAAAATGGGTTGGATGGAATGGACCTATTTTGGGGTCGTTACAGTACTCCCTTAATCTTTCTGACATTGTTTCTTCTTCTTTTCAGGTGTTTTGAAGGGTAACTCTCGGACATTCGCTCCTTTTTGCCATGGTGAGTACTTCAAGCTCACATACTTTACTTGACATCCTTTCTTTATTTTCTTTAAAATTGTTATAATGAACTTCCCCTTGCTTGTAAGCCCTTTCTTCTGAATGTTCTGCAGAACTAAGAACTACCAAGGAGTCCCTAATCATCACTGATTGGGGAAGAGCTCCCTTCTTTAGTCCTTCTGACATCTTTTGGGATAGAGTTAGAGACTATGACCGTATAACTTTTCCTCCACCAGAGAAAGAAGGCTTGTTTCTGTATGCCCCAGCTTCTGGAGGTTGGGATGACTTCCCTCATGCCGATTGCATTCCTCGCCTATGCATAGAGAAGCAAGAGTACCCCTTCAGTCCCCTTCGCCTCCTGTCATATTCATCTGGTCGCATTCAAGGATGGCAGGATTGGACAGACGAGATCCTTGACAACGTTGAATACGTAGAAATACTTAAGAATGCGAGTATCTTTCACTGTGTTCAACTGTGTAGAGACCTACGGATTCACCAGGACCATAACGCACTTACTGTGTTGATCTCACGATGGTGTTCCTCTACTTACACATTCATCACTGCCTGGGGGGAATTCACCCCTACTCTAGAGGATGTTTATACCCTCTATTAGTAAGTTTTCTTCTTTTATTCCTTTCATTCATTCTCATGTTTCTGAAATATGTATATTTATCCTGAATTACATCTTGTAGCCTTCCTATTGTTGCTTCAAACACCTGTGGTCCTTCTAGCATGTCCACTAGGGATGACGACTGTGTTGCCTACTTGACGGAGGCCTTCAAGTAATCTTCCCACTTCATCTCCCGCTGCAAAGGCGATACACTCCTTCCGGACTTCGAGAGCTCAAGTCGGCAAAAGAATTCTTGGTTATCCTGGGTGCACTATTTCTTCCGTGATTACAAGACCAACCAAAGGAATGTACCTTGCTCACGACAAGTCCGTTCTCGCCTTCCATGAAGAAACTTGTTCCTTTCTCTAACGGCTTTTATCCGGTTATGTGGTCAGTCCTGCTTCATCTTCCCCTGGTCTCCCATGACGGTCCTTCCGCCTCAGTATTCGATTTAGCAAACATAAATTGTTATCCCGAGGCTCAGAGATTCCCCTTACTTCTCTCTTCCTAGGGACCTTATATCGTCGCCTATACGAAACAACCCTTGCCATGAAAGAATCCGTTGGGAGTTAATCACTTTCATATTTTATATTTAATTGTCTTTCAAACTGCGCTTCTTTTCCTTTAACATGTTATATAATATATTTTTTTTATTTACTCATGTATGATGTCAATTGCTTCATTCCATGCTCCTTCCTTCAGATCTTTCTTTTCGAGCGCTTTCCGGGCTATTCCGATCTTGAGCATCTTTCTATGAAAAAGAAGAAGTCTCCTTCTCTCCCACCACGCAATATCATTCCTCGCATGTTACGTTGGATTGATCACCGCTCTAGTCCTGACAGTACGGATTTGCGACATTTCCTTGATGATTATTCATGCTTCACTGCTCGTCCCTATACCATTGTTTCAGGGGGTTGCGGTCATCTACCTCATTTTTATAAGCACAAATTTTGTACCTTCTCAAGCCTCAACAGAACCAGCTTGAGTGGTTCTGCACTGTCTTGGTTCGTTTTTCTTCGGTCTACGGAGCTTCCCTATTTCCTTGAGAATAATAGTTTTGGCACTGTACTGTATTCTCCTCACAGGGTCATGAGACAATTCGGATATGACCAGGAACGCCCTTTCGGTCACACCTACCGGAGGAATTATGAGGATGCTCTTCTCAATTTCGTCTCTACCTCCCCCTCTTTTACATGGGCATTTTCGAGGCTATCAAGTGATCCCTATAGATCCCTTCCTTTTGTCATACCAGATGACTCCTAGAGCGGGCGATATACTACCATCGAGAACGTAATTCATCGGAAAGTCAATCTTAAAAGATGGGAGGATAATACCTTGATTTGTTCATTGCCGTCTCTATTCCACAACGCCTTCAATGGGGTAAATTGCTATGCTCTCCCAAGCCCAATGTTCGCTCAAAGACTTTGGCTGCCCAAGAGCTTGGTTGGGTGGCGTGACATTTGATGCCTAAGTCGTCTCCCCCTCAGCAGATCATTCCATCACAGGTTCCCACTACTTCCAGGAGTCTTCCACCACGGGCTCCATTTTGGGTGTCCTCTCTAGCTCCTCCCGAGGGATCCTCTGATGCCAAGGAGATGAGAGTTACTCATTCTAAAACGAGAACAACTATTACTACTAATTCTGAGATAGCTCCTCCTATTGCTTCTGCCGTGGTTCCAATCAGTCGTCCTCCTATCAGCCTTATCATAAAGCCATTAGCAAAATGCCCCCTTGATAATGTTGATCCTAGTATCCCGGCAGCTGAGGATCCGATCAAGAAGCGCCGTAGAAATTTGGTAATTTGTCGTACTATTCTCATTTTTCTTTCATCCCTTGTATTACTGCTTTCACATATCATTGAGTAATTATTTCCTTTATTTTTTTATTTTTATTTTTTTCAAGTTACCGTTGTCGATGAAGATGATGATGATGATGTTCCTCTTAGGTTAATGTATAGTACTACAAATGAGGCTTCCGCGGCGGCTTCCACTAGTCGTGAGCCCGTCTAACCTATCCTTGTTGATATTGAGTCATCTACTCCTCGCGACGATTGTGTTAGTCTGGATGCTAAGGATACTTTGTCTGATGTAAGCTCGAGTCTTGATGTGGGTGATACAACAATTTCTTCAAACCTTCATATGCCTACTCCTCATGATGGGTCTGAAGATGTTGATGGGACTCTTACTTCCCCGAGGGAGAATCATTCTGAAACTATTGGTAATTTTTATCCTCCCCGAAAGGATTCTACCGAGTTGGTGATTGCTTGGGAGGGCATTATTGATAGTACTTTGGGTGGGTTGGATGACATTCCCCTTTCTGTGGCATCTCCTGACTCCTTTTCCATTGACTATATTGTGAGTATCTTTCTTTAATCCACAAATGATTTGTCTTGAATTTCCTTTCCTCTTTTTCTTTATAATATATTGTGCTTTGACATCTTATTTTCAGAGCGAGAGGATGAAAGATTTGCCTTTACCTGTTGAGGCACTCGCGTTATTTGATGTTCTCTATCCGGATGTTCTCTACCCGTTAATTTGAATGATTCCTTAAAACTCAATATTTATCATTGAATCTCAAGTTATTCAAATTAATATTCCAAGACAACAATAGGTATTATAAGAAAACATAAATTTTGTCAAAAAATATATATATTTTTCACAAACCAACACTTGAATTTATACTCTTTTTTTTAGAAAATTAAAACATTCAAGTATAAGTGAAAGTTTGTCAATTTATTGATAAAAAAATTGCTTTTAACAAAAAGCATACCGTTTCACATAGTAAATCTTGCTTTTATCAAAGAAAGCATAACGTTTGCCACTTCTAGAGATAAAGTGTAACTTTCTTGCTTTTGTCGAATAAAGCATAACGTTCTCCACTTTTAAAGTTAAAGTGTAACTTTCGGGTTTGAGGGCTTATACTCAGTGTGCTCTTGTTACTTTTGAAGTTGAAAGTGTAACTTCGAGGGTCAATTAGTGCACCTCGATCACTTTTGAAGTTGAAAGTGTAACTTCCGAGGGCTGTGATTCAGGTGCCTCAATTACTTTTGAAGTTGAAAGTATAACTTTTGTGATGCTCTTCTCATTGTAATATTTCTTTACCCATTTCAAGTTTAATGGGCCTGAGACAACACCTGATCCCACAAGAGATATCTTGCAATACCCGCTTTCGGAGATCTCTCGTACCCTATACGGGCCTTCCCATTTGGGGTAGAATTTGGTGGTTGGGGTCCCCCTCATAACTTGAGTTGCCGTTTTGAGCACCAGGTCTCCCACAAGAATTTGTCGTGGTACCACCGCGGTATTGTATTGTCTTCATAGTCTTTCGTGGTACTGTTCAAGCTTTTCTTTAGCCTTGTCTCTAAGTCTGGCCAAGGGCCTCTAGGACGACTGGTCGGCTTTCTTCCTCGACTAAGATTCAAGTCTCATTCGGTAGAAGGTATTTCTATTTCATGACAAGATAGCTTCTTCACCATAAACCAAAGGCGTATGGGTTTCGCCTGTGAGGCTTTCTTTTGAAGTTCGATATGCCCATAACGCTTATTGGTAGTTGTTCTACCCATTTCTTTGGATGATCGCTCAGGGTTTTTGATAAGATTTTTATCAAAGTTTTGTTTTAGAGCCTCTACTTTTTCTCAGTTGCCTTTTCGTGTAGTAGGGTGATGATTTGTAATGTTTCACCCTGTATCTTTCCATCAGATTTTTGATGTCCCTATTGATGAAAGGAGTTCCATTATCCGACAAAATGACCTTCCGAATCCCGAAACGGCAAATGATGTACTCCTTGATAAAATTTGCCACTACTGGTCCCGTGGCCTTCTTCAAGGGTACGGCTTCCACCCACTTTGTGTACATCTTGGTGGCAATTAAAATCCATATGTTGCCCTTAGAATTAGGGTGAACAGGACCTATAAGATCCATTCCCCATGTATAAAAGGGCCATGGTGTTGCTAAGGTGAGCAAATCCACGGCGGGAGCATGTATCAAGTTTCCATGTATTTGATAAATGTGGCACTTTTTGACAAATTCTATACAATCTCCTTCCATCTTTGGCCAATAGTAACCATGATCGATAAGTTGTTTTTGTACAACTTGGCTCCCCTTGATGTTCATCCTACTTGAAACCCGAACTTCGGTGCTTCACGATACCATTTCTATAAGCGGAATAATACTAATAATAATAACAATAATATAAATAACAAACTTAGTTTACATATATATGAGTCTAATCCCAAATCATGACCTTTACTATAATTCCTTACATGATAGATAATATATATCATTGCCTTATCTGATCTAACTATTACAAAAGATACCATTAAACATATTACATTTGCTTTTCCCTTTTCACTTGTTCTTATGCGAACCTTGAGTTTGATCACGCTTAGTGAAAAACATTTAAATTAAGCGAGGATGAGCATTTGAGTGCCCAATGATAATAACAATTATAATTATATTTAATGAAAGAATTAAATGTTTTCTTTGTACATCACTTCTACAACGAATTAATAGTTGTGAAGTCAAATTGAACCTATAATAATAACATAACAATTCTATCTCAAATTTTTGAAACTACATATTGACTATATATATAGGGTAGTCGACATCTATGAACATTGTTTTTAGTTTTTCGTTAAGGTTTAGCGAGAACTTCATCCATAAAAGTCATGACTTACGAACACGGGGTGATCATGATGTGCCTGTGTTGATCAATACTACATTACAAAACGATATGATCGTTCACTCTCTGTCTTGAAGCGTAAAAGTTTTTCCGTGATCGGGATGTTCATACTTAGGCTGAATCCGAACAAAAAATTTGATTGGATACAAAAAGGTTTTATCATATTCAACGACATTTCAAAATTTATGTCTAGGTGATCAAATAACTTAGGCGACTTATATATATATATATATATATATATATATATATATATATATATATATATATATATATATATATCAACATGTGATTAAATCTGATGATTATCAGTGGGGACACTTGTATAACCATATTTAAAAATTAACGAACAGAATATATATATGAATTACTATATATACTAACATGTTGATAATCAATGATCGGATATAGAATATATCACAATAGGGTTAATAATATAGCATAATAATAATATAATTACGAAACTTCTTACTCATGTCCATTGCATAAAGAAATGCAAATGTAAGATACTTTTTGATCTTGGCGCTTACGATTAAGTAACTTAGTTACATCTTTTATATCACGACTATCATTAATCGGATCATTTCTTGATTAGAATAACATATTATAACACATAACACTTTGCTTATTACGATTCGACACATAACCTAATCACATTGGCACATAGGTTTATGACCATTGAATCACAAATAATCACATATTTAATTAAATTATCTAAGTCGGATCAATTTACGAAACATGTCGATTGTCTGAAAACATCTTTATCGAGTAATTATCGAGTCTAAGACTACATCACGTAACTTAGTATCGGTCATATTATTTTAAATGACTTAATATAATTTTAAAACATTTATTATAATTTATCATGAAATTTTCAAACACGGAATCATTATTAAATGATTTAAATATTGAATAATTCTATTATCATTAATATTTAATTAATATTAAACTATTAATGAAATCATTTTCAAAATGTTAAAGTTATTTATAATAACTTAAACTACCTTTAAAATATTAATATTACCCTTAAATGATTTTTAAAATCATTTTTAAATAATTACCATTAATATTTGAATATTAATGTACTATTTATCAAAATATTAAAAAGTCATTAATTATAACTTAAAATATTTTTAATTCATTTGTATTCTTTTTTTAAATGATTTTTTTAAGTTAATAAAACCATTTTAAACTATTTATTTAATATAATTATTAAATAAATTTAATATCATTAATAATAAATTAATAATCATTAATATTAAATTATTAATGAAATTATCCTTTAAATATTAAAAGTTATATTTTATAACTTAAAATATCTTTAAACACTTTATTTTCATTTAAAATGATTATTATAATATTAAAATCATTTTTAAACTAAATTATTTAATATAATTATTAAATAACTTCAATATCATTAATAATAATTAATTAATGAAATTTATCTTTAAATATTAAAAGTTTTATTTTATAACTTAAAATATTTTTAAATACCTTATTATTATTTAAAATGATTTTTAATATAATAAAATCATTTTTAATTATTTTATTTAATTCATTTAGTAAATAACTTAATGATCATTAATATTAAATAATTAATGAAATTTGCTTTAGAATATTAAAAGTTATATTTTATAACTTAAAATATTTTTAAATAACTTATTATCATTTAAAATGATTTTTAATATAATAAAATCATTTTTATTTAATTTATTTAATGTATTTAATAAATAAATTAATTATCAATAATATTTAAATAAATACTAATATTTATGAAAAATATTTCAAATTATTAAAAGTTAATTTTATAATTTAAAAATAATTTTTAAAATAATTTTTGTAATTTTAGAAATTAATAACTATTTTTAAATGATTTTTTGAAAATAATTAATTAAAATAAATAAAATTGTCATTATAGCCTTTAGCGACAAAATCATCATATTAGGTGTTCTTGAGCCCTCGAGAACATTCATAGCGATTAACAAGTGAAACACGTTTGACGAAACATTACTCTCGATTATTGTGTTTACGGGTAAGTAAATGATTAGAGGTTGTAGTAGTAATGTCGAGGACTACTGATTCAACAACAAACATGGCCAAACAACATAAAACCGGTGAGATCTAGGCCCACAAAGTAGGTATCGAGAGATGTTCTTCATTTTTGGGGTTACCCGAAATGAAGAAACGATTCATTTATCCATTTTGGGCTTCCTGACTTGATTCTGTTGATGTTTTAGTGATTGAAAAGTTTGATTATGTAGACCCATATGTAAGACAATCGATCCATGTCATAAAAACAGTTTAACAACATCACATCAAGCAGATATGGACCGGTCAAAGTAGTGGTCCGAAACTGCTTATGAAGGTTTCTGGGTTACCCAGAAACTTCATCCGGCGATTTAAATCACTACTTTGACCAGCGATTACTGATTGAGAGAAGGATCTAATGATTATAGAAGCATGGTCATGTAGCCTACATGTCGAGACAACAACATTACAACAATAACGAGGGTCTAAAAGCGTAAACCTGAAGCAAGATTTAAGCGCGTGAACATCTTTGTCGGACTTTTGGGCGCGTTACTGGTTTACCCGAAGCGTTCGGTCGATTGCGGTCGGCGTGGTTTGACCACTAATAACTTTCAATCGAACATGATCGACTTTGATTCGATTTGGATCAAAGATCTCATATCATACTACTAGATCAAACATTAAAAACACAAAAATCATTAACAACCAAAGATTTAGAAGACACGACATATGGTTGTCGATTGACATAAAAAGAAAATTTCAGATTTTGAAAAACACCGTCAGAGCCTCTAGATGTTATGGATCCAACATCTAGCAACCCGGATCATCATTACACACTACATACAACATATTTAACACAAAAAAAACTAACATCTAACATAGGATCAAAAGTCGATTTCATTTTAGGGTTTATACCTTCATGAGCAATCTTTGATTCTTGGCCCTTGATTTGGTTATGGAATTAAATGGGGCTTGATTTAGAAGCGGTCCACTACTATATTTTGTGGTTTTTAGAGAGAGAGGGTCTTGGATGAGTATAGATGCATGAATGAGCAAAAATGTGAACTTTTCTCTCTCTTAACCTATTTATATAACTTAGATTCATTGAATCTAACTTGCAAGTGTCGAAGAGAGATAAGCTTGGATGATATATAGAGCATGTGCTATAAATCTAGAGTGGTGACTTTGCAATCTAGGAAAGATTATTAAATAAATACCAAATCGAAAAGGCTATTTTAGTAAACTAATAAAACATTTTAAGGGTATTCTTGTCCATGGCACTTGAATCTAGGTTTTAATCAATAGATTTTAAACCTTAAGGTTTCCCAAATAATTTCTAGGGTTTAAAAATTTAAGATTAAAGTTTAATAAAATTTTAATTATAACTTACTAATTAAAATTAGGGTTTTTAATAGAAAATTAGGGTTTTTTAAAAATACTTAGGGTTTCTTGATCTAATTAGGGTTCCTCTAATTATGAATTAGGGTTTCCTAATGAACATAATTATTTACTAAAATAATAATTAGAGTTATCATCTTAGCAATTAGAGTTTCAAATTGGAAATTAGGGTTTCTAATTTATAATTAGGGTTTCTAGACAATAATTAGGGTTTACCTAATTAGCATAATATAATAATGGTCTTAAATCACGTACCACAATTTCTTACCAATTCTGAAACTCGGTTTGAGTTTCAAGTTAGGGTTTAACGAATTAATACTCTTTGTTTTAACATGCCACAACATAATTGACCAACCATTATCTATCGTACATCGATACATATTAATATACTTGAAAATTCAAATATAATATTATTATATTATTATTCTCATTCCTTGATAAAAATCCAAAATTAGGGTTTGGATTCCATATAAATTTATTCTTTCATATTTAACCTTAATAATTAAGGTAAAATAATTAACTTATTAATCTTACTAAAATTCATATAATAAAATAATTATTATAATTATTCTAAAAATCACTCCATATATTATTTAAATAATATATGATTATATTTTCATGGAAAATAATCGATAAAACATTTACTATTATAAAAGTAATTATTATAAGAATATACTTTACAAAAATCAATAATTCTAAAATACAATTATTTGTAAACATTTATCTGATAAATATATTTTTATTTACCACATAAATACATATACACATTATCTTGTACAAATCCTCATCCTTAAAATAATAATAAAAAAAAAAAATTTATCATAAAATTTCTTATTTATTTATATAGAAAATATCGGGTTGTTACATTCACCCCCCTTATAAAGATTCCATCCCAGGAATCACGAGTTTAAAACCTATATACATACTGCAATTTACATAGCATACACAA
Organism: Panax ginseng; assembly: GCA_020205605.1. Taxonomy (NCBI): domain Eukaryota; kingdom Viridiplantae; phylum Streptophyta; class Magnoliopsida; order Apiales; family Araliaceae; genus Panax; species Panax ginseng. Next base: position 9,635,913 of record CM035147.1, on the reverse strand, counting down.
TTATTGCAAGTAGATCTCGATCATAATTTGATCGAGGCGATCTTTAACTATTCACATAAAACTTGTCTTTACGATTAAGCGAAAATTTGATTCCTAAAAGAACTCAAATTCCTCCTTGAAATATCTTTATAAAATAATTTACTATATATAAGAAAATAATATATAAGAAAATAAAATTTGTTAGAGTAATACACAGAGTTACATCCCATTTTGCTCTTTGTTTCTTGAGCAGTCATGTTGAAGACTCCTTTGTTGGTTCTGTTGGTTCATTTGTTGAAGTCGGTCCGTTATCACCGATGTCTGCTTTGCCTTTCCTTGTATTTGCATTCTTTGCCTCCTTCTCTTCCTTGGGCGGTCTTTTTGCCTTATGCTCCATTGATGCACAAATAAAACACCAGCTTATATACATTCTTAAATTGGGGCGATTAGGAGAGATATGTCCCTCACCTTACACTTGTAGCACACATTCTTTCCTTTTAAACACTCTCCCCCAGAATGATTCTTTCTACAATTTCTGATGCACAACTGACTTGTTTCTTTCCACCTTACGGCCTATTTTTCGTATTTCCAACATTATCACCTTTCCTCTTTCCAGTTCTACTACCACTACTCCCTTCTCCGGCTTTAACTTGATTTGTCTCCCACCAACAATTCACCCCTCCTTTCATTGTATAGGTTGCGAAAGCTGTCTTTTGCCCCTCCGTTACCCTGGCTATCACAACCACTTCTACAGGGTCAATTGATCCTCTAAATCCTGGCGGTTCGTTTGCCTTGAAGTCTTGAAGTTTTCTTGATCGATTATGCAGGTGATTTCCCTTGGCGGGTAATCCATTCTGCGTAACTTGGCGTCTATATTAAATCACATTACATATCGGGTGCAGTTTGTCCTCCGACTTTGTTGTGAGTTCTTACATCCTTTGGTTTCGTTTTAAATCTTGGCGGCATTATCTAATTAAATAAATCATGTTCATCTAACTAATTTATAGTACTTTATAGCATATCACATATTGCTTTAAACATTCGATATCCCTTTGTGACATAAAAAGTAGGAATCAACGCCCACAACTTATCGAAAAAGTTGAGAATATTACATTACACATCATAAAGCATACATATTCAAGTAATACTAATACTACTTATTTCTTACACCTTTACTAATGATCATTTGCTTAGAAATCATTTTATTCCCATTATCCTCGATAATCCATTTATACCTAACTATACCTAGTTAAGTCGACTTACCACACATTATGAGTTTAAGAACTCACCACAAACATATGAGTTTAAGAACTGACATTGACCACATATTCTTTAACTATATTACGCTTACCGGTTATTCTATCGTTTACGGGTTCGATCTTTACATTTTCCAAAAATAACTACCTCATTGAGGTAGCTTTCAATGTGAGCCTCTATTTTTTACTATTGGCTTGATATTGGCTCGATTATAGAGATCTGCTCCTTCTTTACGATGCGAGAGTATCCTAACTCTTTTCTATCGATATATCTATACACACATAAATTATCTTGACTAGCATATAATATATACACACACACACATAATAGTTTTATATCGTTATCTTTTATTTTGTTTTACGATGAATTGATTGAATTCATCTCCTTATAAACTCTAAATGAGTTATTTGTATTTTCAACGTTTTCCTCTGTTCTAAGGTTGTAGCTAAGGTCTAACCCACCTAAGGTTTTTAACCCTAAGCTCCGATACCATAATGTGGCGCCCCAATTTGGATACTTGAAACCTTATAAACTCGGTGCTTCACGATACCATTTCTATGGTGATAATAATACTAATAATAATAATAATAATATAAAAATAACAAACTTAGTTTACATATATCGAGTCTAATCCCAAATCACATGACCTTTACTATAATTCCTTACATGATAGATAATATATATCATTGCCTTAATCTGATCTAACTATTACAAAAGATACCATTAAACATATTACATTTGCTTTTTCCTTTTCACTTGTTCTTATGCGAACCTTGAGGTTGATCACGCTTAGTTGAAAACATTTAAATTAAGCAAGGATGAGCATTTGAGTGCCCAATGAAGTAATAACAATTATAATTATATTTAGTTGAAAAAATTAAATGTTTTCTTTGTACATCACTTCTACAATTAATTAATAGTTGTGAAGTCATTGAACCTATAATAATAACATAACAATTCTATCTCAAATTTTTGAAACTACATATTGACTATATATATAGGGTAGTCGACATACTATGAACATTGTTTTTAGTTTTACGTTAAGGTTTAGCGAACTTCATCCATGGCAAATAATGACTTACAAGACACGAGGGTGATCTTGATGTGCCTGTGTTGATCAATACTACATTACAAAACGATATGATCGTTCACTCTGTCATATGGTAGCATAAAAAGTTTTCAAGTGATCGGGATGTTCATACTTAGGCGGAATCAGAACCAAAATAATTTGATTGGATACAAAAGGTTTTATATCATATTCAGCGACATTTCAAAATTTGTGTCTAAAAGTGATCAAATAAGCTTAGGCGATATATATATATATATATATATATATATATATATATATATATATATATATATATATATATATATCAACATGTGATTAAATACATGATTATCAGTGGGGACACTTGTATAACCATATTTCAAATTATGAGCGAGAATATATATATGAATTACTATATACTAACATGTTGATAATCAATGATGGGATATAGAATATATCACAATAGGGTTAATAATATAGCATAATAATAATATAATTACGAAACTTCTTACTCATGTCCATTGCATAAAGAAATGCAAATGTAAGATACTTGCACGATCTTGGCGCTTACGGTTAAGTAACTTAGTTCTATCTTTTATATCACGACTATCATTAATCGGATCATTTCTTGATTAGAATAACATATTATAACACATAACTTTTGCTTATTGCGATCGACACATAACCTAATCACATTGGCACATAGGTTTATGACCATTGAATCACAAATAATCACATATTTAATTAAATTATCTAAGTCGAGATCAATTTACGAAACATGTCGATGTATGCAACATCTTTTATCGAGTAATTATCGAGTCTAAGACTACGTCACTGTAACTTAGTATCGGTCGTATTATTTTAAATGACTTAATATAATTTTTAAAACATTTATTATAATTTATCATGAATTTTCAAACAGGAATCATTATTAAATGATTTAAATATTGAATAATTCTATTATCATTAATATTTAATTAATATTAAACTATTAATGAAATCATTTTCAAAATGTTAAAGTTATTTATAATAACTTAAACTACCTTTAAAATATTAATATTACCCTTAAATGATTTTTAAAATCATTTTTAAATAATTACCATTAATATTTGAATATTAATGTACTATTTATCAAAATATTAAAAGTCATTAATTATAACTTAAAATATTTTTAATTCATTTGTATTCTTTTTAAATGATTTTTTAAGTTAATAAAACCATTTTTAAACTATTTATTTAATATAATTATTAAATAAATTTAATATCATTAATAATAAATTAATAATCATTAATATTAAATTATTAATAAAATTATCCTTTAAATATTAAAAGTTATATTTTATAACTTAAAATATCTTTAAACACTTTATTTTCATTTAAAATGATTATTATAATATTAAAATCATTTTTAAACTAAATTATTTAATATAATTATTAAATAACTTCAATATCATTAATAATAATTAATTAATGAAATTTATCTTTAAATATTAAAAGTTTTATTTTATAACTTAAAATATTTTTAAATACCTTATTATTATTTAAAATGATTTTTAATATAATAAAATCATTTTTAATTATTTTATTTAATTCATTTAGTAAATAACTTAATGATCATTAATATTAAATAATTAATGAAATTTTCTTTAGAATATTAAAAGTTATATTTTATAACTTAAAATATTTTAAATAACTTATTATCATTTAAAATGATTTTTAATATAATAAAATCATTTTTAATTAATTTATTTAATGTATTTAATAAATAAATTAATTATCAATAATATTTAAATAAATACTAATATTTATGAAAAATATTTCAAATTATTAAAAGTTAATTTTTATAATTTAAAAATAATTTTTAAAATAATTTTTGTAATTTTCAGAAATTAATAACTATTTTTAAATGATTTTTTGAAATAATTAATTAAAATAAATAAAACTGTCGCTATAGCCTTTAGCGACAAAATCTGTCGCCTTAGGTGTTCTTGAGCCCTCAAGAACATTCATAGCAGTTAACAAGTGAGCACGTTTGACCAAGCATTACTCTCTGATTATTGTGTTTCTGGGTAAGTAAATGATTAGAGGTTGTAGTAGTAATAATGTCGAATTACTGCGATTCAACAACAAACATGGCCAAACAACATAAAACCGGTGAGATCTAGGCCCTGAAAGTAGTATGTCGGAGATGTTCTTCATTTTACAGGTTACCCGAAATGAAGAAACGATTCGACTTTATCCATTTGGGCTTCCACAACTTGCAATTATGTTGATGTTTTAGTGATTGAAAAGTTTGATTATGTAGACCATATGTAAGACAATCGATCCATGTCATAAAAAGCAGGTTTAACAACATCACATCAAGCGAGATATGGGTAAATCAAAGTAGTGGTCGGCTATTATGAAGGTTTACGGGTTACCCGAAACTTCATCCGGCGATTTAAATCCACACTACTTTGACCATGATTACTGATTGAGAGAAGGATCTAATGATTATAGAAGCATGGTCATGTAGCCTACATATCGACAACAACATTACAACAATAACGAGGGTCTAAAAGCGTAAACACTGAAGCAAGATTTAAGCGCGTGAACATCTTTGTCGGACTTTACGGGCGCGTTCTGGTTTACCCGAAAGCGTTAAATCGATCTTGCGGTCGGCGTGGTTTGACCACTAATAACTTTCAGCCCAGACATGATCGACTTTGATTCGGTTTGGATCAAAGATCTCATATCATACTACCGGATCAAACATTAAAAACAAAAATCATTAACAACCAAAGATTTAGAAGGCCTGACATATGGTTGTCAGTCGACATAAAAGAAAATTTCCAGATTTTGAAAAACACCAAATCCGAGCCTCTAGATGTTATGGATCCAACATCTAGCAACCCAGATCATCATTACACACTACATACAACATATTTAACAGAAAAAACTAACATCTAACATAGGATAAAAAGTCAGATTTCATTTTAGGGTTTATACCTTCTATGAGCAATCTTTGATTCTTGGCCCTTGATTTGGTTATGGAATTAATGTGGGGCTTGATTTAGAGACTGGTCCACTACTATATTTTGTAGTTTTTAGAGAGAGAGGGTCTTGGATGAGTATAGATGCATGAATGAGCAAAAATGTGAACTTTTTCTCTCTCTTAACCTATTTATATAACTTAGATTCATTGAATCTAACTTGCAAGGTGTCAAAGAGGATAAGCTTGGATGATATATAGGCATGTGCTATAAATCTAGAGTGGTGACTTTGCAATCTAGCTTATTAAATAAATACCAAAAGGCTATTTTAGTAAACTAATAAAACATTTTAAGGGTATTCTTGTCCATGGCACTTGAATCTAGGTTTTAATCAATAGATTTTAAACCTTAAGGTTTCCCAAATAATTTCTAGGGTTTAAAAATTTAAGTTTAAAGTTTAATAAAATTTTAATTATAACTTACTAATTAAAATTAGGGTTTTTTAATAGAAAATTAGGGTTTTAAAAATACTTAGGGTTTCTTGATCTAATTAGGGTTCCTCTAATTATGAATTAGGGTTTCCTAATGAACATAATTATTTACTAAAATAATAATTAGAGTTATCATCTTAGCAATTAGGGTTTTAAATTGGAAATTAGGGTTTCTAATTTACAATTAGGGTTTCTAGAAAATAATTAGGGTTTACCTAATTAGCATAATATAATAATGGTCTTAAATCACGTACCACAATTTCTTACCAATTACAAAACTCTCGGTTTGAGTTTCAAGTTAGGGTTTAACAATTAATGCTTCTTTTTTTTAACATGCCACAACATAATTGACCAACCATTATCTATCGTACATCGATACATATTAATAGCACTGAAAATTCAAATATAATATTATTATATTATTATTCTCATTCCTTGATAAAAATCCAAAATTAGGGTTTGGATTCCATATCGATTTATTCTTTCATATTTAACCTTAATAATTAAGGTAAAATAATTAACTTATTAATTTGTACTAAAATTAGTATAATAAAATAATTATTATAATTATTCTAAAAATCACTCCATATATTATTTAAATAATATATGATTATATTTTCATGGAAAATAATCAATAAAACATTTACTACTTTATAAAAGTAATTATTATAAGAATATACTTTACAAAAATCAATAATTCTAAAATACAATTATTTGTAAACATTTATACAATAAATATATTTTTATTTACCACATAAATACATATACACATTATCTTGTACAAATCCTCATCCTTAAAATAATAATAAAAAAAAATTTATAATATAAAATTTCTTATTTATTTATATAGAAAATATCGGGTTATTGGATTTCACCACTATGTAGTCCACATAGTCCTCCACTATATCATGAATCATGTCATGAAATGTGGCATGCATTGCCCTTTGATAAGTTTCCCCCGCATTCTTCAACCCGAATGGCATTACTACATAGTAGAAATTCCCAAACGGGGTACGAAAGGCTATCAACTCTGCATCTTCTATGGACATCTTTATCTGATTGTAACCCACAAACCCATCCATGAATGACATCATCTCACGATTAGTCGTTGCATCTACCAAAGTGTTTATGTTGGGTAATGGATACATGTCCTTCGGGCATGCCTTGTTCAAGTCTCTGAAATCCACACATATTAAGTAATTTGTCCATTTGATTTCTTTTACCGAATGCGTTCTTTGAAAGCCATGTTGGATGTTGGATCGGCTTGATGAACCCTACTTCCAGCAACTTTTTGATTTCTTCCTTTATTTGGGTTTCGACTTCGGGTGCATAGTTGCGAGGTGCTTGCTTCACTGGCTTCATTCTCGGGCTTATGTTTAGATTGTGCTCCACAAGATCTTTGTCAATTCCGGGCATCTCGTCGTAATTCCAAGAAAAGACGTCCCTATACTCTCTACATAATAGTTGTATGAGCTCCTCTTTACGTTAGCCTCAAGCTCCTTGTTGACATAAGTCGGTCTTGGCGTTCCTCCATCTGCCCCAAATCAACTTTTTCTAATTAATTTTGTTGAGGTTTTGGCCTATCCTCAAAGCGATACAGGAGCCGGTTCTACCTTACATTTGTACAACTTCTTCTTCTTCATTATTCTTTGGAGTGGGGACACCTCCTGAGCCGTTGGGTTTGCACGCTTCTTTGGGCTCTTCCCCCTTGCACCGTCACAATCGAAACACCACCTTTCCGTCGGGTTTAACAACCCTCTCCCATTTTGCCTTTTGGCCATCCTCAGACTGTGCTATCCGCTTGGCATTTATTATATTTCTGGCATCTTCAGGATCTGTTGGCCTTTTCTTTTCTTCTCTTCCTTCCTTCTCCAAGTCTACTACTACTGGCTTCATATTTTTGGAACATTCTGCATGTTCCGAGGTCTTCTTCTTTACTTTTTCTGCAGGTACAAACTTATCTTCCTGCACTTCCTTCCAGCTTGCTAGTCTTAGGGAATCAGGCCTCATGATCTGGTTCTCTCCCTCTTCAGCAACATCATTGAAGAAAGTTGCTTCGGTGATGTGTGCCTCCTCTGGTCCAAAGGGATTTCGAGTTACTGGTACCTTCACTTCTCTCCCTTTTCAGATAGCTTTCAGACATTGATGAAAAACTGAGGGTACCACCCCATAGTCATTTTGCCAAGCCCATGGTATGCTGCATCCACTTCTGCAACATGGAACATTACAGGCCCTCGAATCTTTCTAACTTGCATGTCTACCTTGATGTGTCCCAGGGTTCTTGTGCTCTGGTTGGCGAATCCTGTAATGTTTGTGTGTTCCTTCACAATCTTCTTTTCTGGCAGGCCTAACTGTTTGAACATGGTGTAGGGCATAATATTTACAGATGCTCCATTGTCAATGAATGCCCTCTGCACTTCGATGCCATTGATTACTGCTGTCACATACAGCGGTCTGTTATGCAGGTATCTTATCTCTCTATCAGCTTTAGAGAAATATATCTTATTTGCTTCTTCCTCCATCGTCTTCACAAATCCTTTGTTTATGGCCATGCAAGTCTCCTGTGTCTCGGCGGCCTTAATGATTGCCCTGGTTGCCTCAATCCTTGCTTCCTTGGCCAATCCTATCTGATCGAAAAAATTTCTGAACTTGGCCCCATTCATCAATGACGTCACCTGCAGGCCTGGGTCACACTCCTCCTTTTCTTCCATCATCATCTCCACTTCTAGGATTGTGTTGTGGATAATAGTGTTGCATGTTTCTTTCCCCTTGTGATTTGGCAGTGGCTTGTAATGAACACAGCTTTCCTTTCCCAGTTCAATCTCCCCATTTGTCAGCTTCTCGTGAAATATCCTACGCAGGCTATAGCAATCCATAGTTGAGTGTCCCACGTATTGGTGGAATACACAGAAGTCTGGCCTTCTCTTCATCTCTTCCGTCACTGCAAATCTAGGCCTTGGGGGTTTCACCACCCCATGTTCAATTCATTGCTCGAATAGACCCCTGAATACTTTCTCACTGCATGTGATAGCCTCCAGGACCGACTTTCTTGTATATTTGTCTCTAGGCCTTCCTTTGCTTCGATCAAAATTTTTCTCATGATTCTCCCTCTTGCCCCCTTGTGGTTTTGACTGAGAGTCAGCCAAAGCCACATTTGTTGTCCTCTTGTCCCTCCATGTAACCGTCGCGTAGCTAGTGGGCAGTGTCATGATTCCTCCCAAGTCTTGTGCAAAAGCTGAGAGGGTCGCGAAGGAATCACAAGCCTTAGTAATAAGGTGGGGCTTGAAGGAATCTAAGGCACCATTGTTGCAAATGCTGACCAGGTTCTTTTCTTCAATCGGCTCTACACTTACGTGCTGGGCCCTGAACTTTGTCAGCGTAATCGATAGCTCCTCATTCGAACCTGTTTGAACCGCATGAGTTCTACAATGGTTACCTATTTTTGCACATAGAAAAATTTCTTAAAAAATTGTAATTTTAGGTCGTCCCAATCATGGACTTACCCCTTCTCCAAATTGTAGTACCAAATGAAGGCACTATCCGTCAAAGTTTTGTTGAATTCCCGCATCAACAAGTTATGGTTGTTCACTTCATCATATCCCAGCCACGGAGACATCGACTCTACGAACCTAGCAATATGTTCCCTCGCGTTTTCTTTCTCCCCGTTGTATTTTGGAAACTGTGGGGGATGATCAATATACCCTATCGGGTAAGGTTGCCTCCGAATGTGTGTCGGGTAAGGCTGAGTAAAGTCTAACTCCAAGGGTCGGGATGTCTGCCTACGAAGTTAATTGATCACATCGATCATATCATCCTTCGTCACATACTGGCTCGTGGCGTGGACTCTTTGGGGTGTTGTGATATACTGCTGTATCGGCGGTGTGTATGGTAGAGAGATTTGTTGATGCACACTTGCATCATGCAAAGTTGGCACTGGCGGCAGTTGCTGGCTCACTCGCTGGACATTGCTTGGAATGGTTGGCATTTGCAGTTGTGAAATTGATGGGAGAGCAGTTGGGATGATGTTTGTCTAAGGTTGGCTTGCTTTTAACCTAAGTTGTGGTACTTCGCCACTGTGCTGGGCCTCCAAGTTGATTATTGGAACCGATTGACTTTCCGTCGATGGAGGTACAATCTGGTTCTCTTTGTTGTTGCTGCCATTGTTGTTGTCTTCCACTCCTACCTGTTCCCCCTGCGAACTTCCTGGGAACATGGCCTTAAAAGTGGGAATCTGCATCAACTGCTGGCGGAAATTCCCCATCACCTCTTGCTTCCTCTGCATTTCCAGCATCATGACCATCATCATCCCTTGCCCTTCTCATGCTTCCTTCAATGCATTGAGCATCTCTAGTTGCACAACATTCGTCTGGTCTCCACCTGCATCCTCGCCTTGCCTTCCTGCGTTGGTTTGTTATTGATTAGCCATATATGGTGATGTCGAACTCCCTTCTAAAGCGTCTTCAACAAGTGGTTGGTCAAAATCCAGGTTTACGCCTTGGAATGCTTGAGTTACTTATCTTGGAACTGGATCCGGTGAGGTAATGTTATTTGTTGGTGAAGCAGCTCTTCCTGTAGTTCTCCCACTTCGATTTATGGGCATACCCTTCACGAATTCTACACCTCCCCAGCAGAGTCGCCAAATAAATGTGGGCAAGGAAATCGTGCCTTGCTTGTTTAGGGTTTCGTGTTGGCTAAGGAGGAGAGAAATCCACGAAGAATACAGAATTGATTGATTGATTGTAGAGGGGAGAACGACAGGTGGGCAATTACTCCAACGATGCGTGGCAGAACCCCTAGAATTCGGAAACCGTGTCAGGGTTATTGGGATTCCAAGAGCCTTCTTCAGTTCTTTGAGTTGAGAGAGTGTTTGAATCTTGTTAGTGCTTTTAGGTGGAATATCCAAGCCTTAAGCTAACAAAAGAGTCCTCCTCCTTTCTAGAATGGAAGGGGTATTTATAGAGTTTCCTGGAATTAAGTAATCACATGATAGGCACATGTTTTCAAGGAAATTCCAGAAGTACCCTTTAGTCATTAGAATAATGCCCATATTGCCCTGTCCTTCTAGCCACCAATCCAATCCTCAATCAATTCCCAAAATGAGCCGCCTCCACGAGTCTTCTGCCTCGGGACACGTGGAGGCTTCTCTCAAGTCTAACACATTTATTTCTGACTCTTCCATCTTCATTCCATTAGGTTATGCGAACCCTAAATTGCACATTTAATGAGGTCGTGGAACCCTAATTGTGCATTTAATTTAATTAGGTCATGTGAATCCTAATTTTGCACATGGGCCCACACATGTTAAGTGGGTGATTCCTTTCTCATTTGTATAAAAGATAGATATGTCATAGGTAGAGGATATAAGGTTAAGTATGAGTTCTTAAAACTCATACTTATGTGACATACTTGATTCATAGTTATATGAAATGTTTATGAACCCCTTAGCGAACGGACGCCAAAGGTCAGGCTAGGATAAGTTCTTAAACTCATATGATTGTGGCAATTTATGGACTCATAAGTGTGGTTTTACGAACTGGGTATAGTTGTGTGTAAATGAAGTATTGAGGATAATAAGAATAGATAGACTGTTTAAGCAAATGATTATTAGTGAAGAATTAAGTTTTCCAAAACTCCTGGCTATGCTAGACTTCGAAATGATTGAAATCAAGCTAAATACGCACTATGTGCTTTTGAAAAGAAAAAAAATAATTGTAGACTCGTAATCATTTTTGAAACGGTTTAAAGTATAGTATGTGCTACTTATTTTAGCTAGACGCAAATGATTTGAAATATCAAAATATATTTTATTTATCACTAATGTACCATGCAACCTGGTGCAGAAATGATAAAAATTTGATGGAGTTGTAAATACAGAAATACTTAGTGTGAATTTGATCTAAAATCGTTGTTCCACTATTGTATGATGTGTTATGACAAAGTCATACAATGACGGCATCCTCAAACGGACTGTTAATACAGCACAGCATCATGGCATCATTCTCGAAAATATTTTCAAAAAAAAATTTTAATTTGCCAACGGGGTTTGGCTACACCTAAATAATTCGATTGAATTGAATTATTGATATGAGTCTATGCTATTCGATTCAGCTAGACTAATGTTTATGAAAACTCTAAAGTGTTTATTGAAAGAAATTTCCCAAACCAAATTGCTTTGGTACGGAATCCTATGATAAGACTGAGGTGAACTATGTTCTTTGGATAAATAATCCAATCAAGTAACATAAATATTCGCTATACATAATTAATACGTTATGCATGACGTAAGGGTACGATAGGCTGATCACCTAAAGCACTAAATACGGTAGATTACCTTCTTTGTGATTGTAAACATACCAAGTAATGTATTGTTTTGCGGTATGATTAAAACCGTTAAAACTATGTGTTCATGGTCTATATGACCCCTCAGCACAATTTGAAAACTTTTACTCTTGTGAGTGATGTATTGGGTAGCATGTGATGTTGTGTATGTATGGTGTATGGTATAAGCAGAATGGTGTAAGGTGTAAGGTAAATTTCGGGGACGAAATTTTTAGAAGAAGGGCTGAATGTGACAACCTGAGAATTTAGGAAATTTTAATTAATTTATTTAAGGTTCAGAATTAGAACCTAGATAGAAAATTAGTGTATGCGTTTGATATTTTTAAGATGGAATTTTGAGGATTTCAAAATTCTGTGAAGGATTTAGGTGAATTATTCAGGATTAAAGGAATACATGAATATGTTCTGTGTACATGTGTATAGTATCTGGTTAAGGGTCAAGGGTTGACCAGATAAATGATATTTGTAACAAACCCTAAGTATATATTAAGAACGTCAACGTTTCTGGTTAGAAAACCTAGTGTTTAACAAGAAACCCTAAAACCTGGGATTGAAAACCCTAATTTCGGGCCTCCGGAATCCAAACCCTAATTCGATTGTAATGAAATCCTAAATCGAACTTAATGGTGTAAGTGTAAATAATTATAGGATTAATTAGGGTTATTCTTAACAAATTGGTTATAAAACCCTAATTCCAAATTTGAAACCCTAATTACGGATTTGAAACCCTAATTTGTAAATAGGGAAAAACCTAAGTGTTAATTTAAAACTTTTAATATTAATTAGAATATATTAATTCTAATTTTCAAGTTAAGTAATTTGAAAACCCTAATCTAATTACGAAAATTTAATTTCTAAGTTAGAAGATTTATTTTTCTATTAGAAACCCTAATTTGTGGTTTATAAACCCTAATGACCATTTTGCCCCTAATTGCTAAATTAGCAATTTTAATTAGGAAATATTAATCCTAATTAGCAAGATTTAATTTGTGATCAATAAATTTTAATATAATTAGTAAATCCTAATTATAATTTAGAAATATTAATTTTCTAGTTTTTAAAAACCTAAATTGGAAATTTTAGAAAATTAAATTTGAAAACCCTAAGGGTTTCAAACCCTAAATCCTAATTAGCTCAAACCCTAAACCCTAATTGTCTCAAATCCTAAACCCTAAGGGTTTGGCCAATGTCCAAATTGCCATTAAAATTAATTGCGAAAAGACCATTTTGCCCGTTGTTGAATAATTGAAGGTTACTTGCAAATTTAGCCAATATATGGTTGGTGAGCTACCCCATGTTATTAAAAACAACTCCCATCAGTCACACAATGCCATCAATCTCAGCTAGATACATTGAATCAAATAGATCAAAGCTTTAAAGTAAAGAAAATCTTACTTTACTTCTCATTATTGCCAAGCCACTCTCTCTCATCCATTTCTAAAATCTAGAGTGAGAGAGAGAAAGAAAAGATAAACTATGTTAGCCTCTTATCAAGCCAAGAGCAGCAACCAAAAGTCAGAAATCAAAGATCAAGCTTGAAAGGTATAAAACCCAAAAATTTCGAAAATCATGTGATCCATGTTGTTTGATGTTAGTTGTTGTTTAAAGATGTGTAATAGGGTGTCTTTTAGTGATCTGGGTTGCTAGAACACAGATCCATAACATCAAAGTCCTCGGATCTAGCATTTTATGAAATCTTGAAATGTTGAAAAAAATGGTCTGACAGCCTAATGCCAGAGGCCTTAGATCTTTCTATGTTAATGTTTTGTGTTGTTTTAAGTTTTTAACTTGTATTATGTTGTATGGTCTTTGATCTGGTACTTGAAGCAAGGCCAGATCATGTCTAGATCGTAAGTTATGAAGGATCAAAGGTCGTTGACCCGCATTGACCAACTGTTCTCGGTAACCCAGATTTACCCAGAAACCGTCTGACAACGATTTGAAGGGTCTTGATCTTGTTGTGTGTTAGTAGTTAGGCCATGTTGTTGGTGGATCCTAGTAGCCTGACATATGGACTACATATATATTCCCTTATATTACTCAGAGCCTTAGTATATTGAAAATTAATCGTGGTCAAAACCACGTTGACCAACTGGCTAGATGAAGATTCTGGAAAACCCCGAATCTTCAAGAACAGTTCGTGACCCTTAGTTTGAGCAGTCCAGATCTTGCGTTTTTGATGTTTTTAAGTTGAGTTAAGGTTATAGAATTGTACTCTCATATGTACTCTACATGAATGAACCTTTATGTTACACAAACAATACTTACACTAAAAGATACAAGGATCTAAAGTAGCACCCTTGAACTGTTCTTCATTTATGGAAAACCCAGAAATGAAGAACAGCGTTGTTAGAGTTTTTAAAGACTCAGATCTGCTAAGTGTGATGTTGTATGACCTATCTTTTTGTTGGAACATGTAATATTACATTAGTACTACGATCTAAAATCATTAGTTAGCCAAGAACATGAATGGATTGGAAATAAGAATCCCGAAAAGTAGGCACCACAATCAAGTGGCGATGAGTTTACAGGTTGATGAATGAACCCAAGAACACCTATAATGACAGTGTCATCAAGCTATAGGGCCCTTTAGCGACAGCTTTATTATTATTATTTTCGAGAAAATTATTTAAAAATAGATAAAAATATATTTTTATTATTAAAAATACTTAATAAATTTCGAAAAATTATTTTAAATTCTAAAAATAGTTTTTATATATTTAGAGTATATTTCATAAATATTTATTATTTTTAAAATATAAATGGTATTTAATTTATTTAATTATAATATTAAATAAATTATTTAAAAATGATTTTAATACATGAAAAATCATGAAAAAATAATATTATGGTAAAAGAAAATATTTTAAGTTATTTTAGTGACTTTTAATATTTTGTGATGAATTTTATTAATTAATCAATATTAATGGTAATTAGTTTATTTAATAAATATATTAAATAAATTAAGGAAAAATAGAATTAATGGTTTATAAATCATATAAAAATTATTTAAGTATTATAAAAATATTTTAAGTTATAAAATATAACTTTTGATATTTTGTCATGAAAATATTAATATTTTAATATTAAAAGCAATTATTGGATAATGGAATTAATGGTTTAAAAATCATATAAAGGTAATTTTAAAGTATTAAAAATACTTTATGATATTATAAATATATTATAATATTATGACATATATTTCATTAATATTTGATAATAAATAAATATTAATGATAAAAGAATTAAGTGGTATTTATATTATTTAAATACGATATTAATGATTTAAAAATCAAGATAAATAGTAATAATTATTTAAAAATTATTATGAACTTATGAAAATTATTTTGATTGCTTAGAAAATTGTCTGAGATATTGTTAAGTGTTTTGCCAGAGTTTAATTGAACTTAAACTCGTCTATTGTCCGACTAAACCGTCGGGATGATAGAATTGTGTTGGTTTTAACTCGGACTTAAATAGTCTAACTTGATGCTAAGTTTTATGTGCTGAATAGACTGATAGGGTTATGTGCTATGTGTTTAGGTTATTCTATGTATATATATAATAGTATTATATTATGATGATATTATTCTAATATTGGATATCTATATTACTAATATTTGGTCTTCGGATAAAGCGTTATAAATTGCGTAGCGGTAATCAACGGTTCAGGCAAGTTTGTTTTACTGAACTCTATTAAGAGTGTTTCATTCTGATAAGCTTATGGTTAATCATTGCTGATTGCCATGAATTGTACTCTGTACATATTGCATGTATAAGTCAGGTATGAAAAGCTGATCACCTTCATTACCAGTTGGTTTAGATATATTTGTTCATGTATAATACTTGCTAAGTCATAAATTTGTTCCTGCTAGTTCACAATTATATTGTTGAATTATAGCCAGCCAATTATTTAAATCATTTCAATCATGATATATCATTATATTGTTGAACTTAAACTTTCTGGACAACTTTCAGGCTCACCTTTTCTATATCAAAACATTTTAAGGCGAATACGTCGGATACAAGAAAGGTCCAAGACAGTTCTAGCTTTAGTAGACGCGTGCAGTTAGATTTGTATTGTATGATATTAATGTTGTTATATGTTAGAAAAGTTATGAATGTGATTAAGTTAAGGTTACTCGACCTTGGGGAATAGTGTGTAATGTAATGTATAAAGAATTTATGTTTATATCTTCTGCAAATAGTAATAGTTGTATAGAATGATCGAACCGGATCTGCGGTGATTCGGGACCTCGAATTTAGGGACCTCACATCATTCAAGAGAAAAACTGTCAACTCAATTGATAAGCATCTGCAGTTGCTACACATGGATCTTTTTGGGCCAATTCTAACAACAAGCCTTGGAGGGAAAAGATAATCATTGGTCGTAGTGGATGACTACACCAGATTCACATGGGTGTTCTTTCTAAACTCAAAAGATGAAATAAGCTCCCAACTAATCAAGATGTTCAAACTGGTGATAAACGAAAAAGGGGAGAAAATTAAGGCTATAAGGAGTGATCATGGTAGAGAATTCGACTTCTCTGAGATGGACCAGTTCTGCACAGATAATGGCATCAGTCACAACTTCTCAGCTCCACAAACTCCTCAGCAAAATGGAGTAGCTGAGAGAAAGAACAGAACGTTGATAGAGGTTGGGAGATGTGAGGGCCCCAAATTCGGGTCCCAAATCATCGCGGATCTGGTACAATCATTCTACAACTATTGCGAAAGATATAAACATAAATTGTTTATACAATATATTTACACACTATTCCCCAAGGTCGAGTAACCTTAACTTATACACAATTCATAAATCTAACATATAATGTTATTATCATACATAACTGTTACAAATAAGTTGCACATATAATCCCAAGCTGAACTTGGCTTTGCCCTTTCCTGTATCCGACGTATTCATCTTAATCTGCAATGTTTATCATGATATAGCAAGGGTGAGCAATAAGTTTGCCCAGAAAGTTTAAGTTCAATAAATTAAGGATATATCATGATTGAAAGAATTGAAAAATAAGATGGCTAAAGTTCTACAATATAATTGTGAACTAGCATGAACAAATTTTCATAGCTGAATGAATGTGAAACATGAACATATATATATATATATATATATATATATATATATATATATATATATATATGAACCAAATGGTAATGAAGGTGATCAGCCTTTCATACCTGATGAATACATGCAGTATGCACAAAGTGCGATTTAATAATTTTTAGACATGGCAATCAACAATGATTAACCACAAGTATATTTGAATAAACAACTCAAAGTTGAGTTAAGGAAAACTTGCCTGAATCGTTGATTACCGCTATGCAATTTAATAAGCTTTGTCTAAAGACCTAATATATAAATAATATCGATCTACAAATTAGAATAATATTATCACAATATTTAAAATAACCTAAACACATTATCGCATAATCCTATCAGTCTATAACACACATAAGACCTAGTATCCAGTCAAACTATTTCAGTATGAGTTGAAACCGACACAATTCTGACATCCCGATGGCCTAGTCAGACAATTATCGAGTTTAAGTTCAATTAAACTATGCCTAAATACTTAACAATTATCTTAGATAATTTTATTATCAGTTAAAATATTTTTCTTAAGCTCGTAATAATTTTAAGATAATTATTATCATATATCATGAATTTTCAATCATTAATATTATATTTATATGATTTAAATACTTTAATCTCATATATTATAAGTTTTTCTTGAACATATAAGTCAAGTACTAATCCACCAACCCAGATTTGGAATCCAGCAAGCTGGATTAAAAATCAAGTATCTAGATGGCCAATCCAGCAAACTAAACTGCAATTCAGCAAACTGGATTTCAAATCCAGCAACTAAATTGCAATCCAGCAAGCTGGATTAAACATATTTTAAATTCAATAAACTTCTTTTCAATCCAGCGAGTTGGATTCATCAAATTTTTCAATCCAGCAAACTGGATTCATAAATTATTCAATCCAGCAAGCTGGATTCCATATCCTTCGTCACGAAAACACCAAATAAATTTATTATTTTTCTATCCTTTGTCCAAACACATAAATATATTTCATACACAAAAAGTATTTTTCCATAATTTTCCAACTTCCTTTAGTATTTTTCAAAAATCATTTTTAGTGTGTAGCTTAAGAAATTAGCCCTATCAAGCTCAACTCCAGAAATTCCCATCTCTTGACACAATCTTGTACGTGTTAACGTGAGCCTCCAGTTTAAATTTTGTGGCCATAAGAGTTATAGAACTCCAGTTATAGCGATTTTCGTCCGAAAAATCCCAAATATTGAAATGGTCATAACTTGGTCAATTTAAGTCAGAATGAGCTCCTTTTTGGACATGAGGTACTTAATACCATATATGTGCATGTTCCAAAAGGCCAGAATCTTTCTCTCAAATTAAGTTGCCGAAAAAGCCCCTGGAAAGTTCTTGGTAGTAGCAAATTTTGAAAAACAAGTTTTTCGTACTTTGTTAAAAATAATCCATACGGAAATCTACAACTCCTTTTTCAGTGATTCCACTTGGAGATGTTAGAAAACTTATCATATTATCCTCCCAAAATTTTCCAGAATTTTTTAATTTTTGAAAAATGACCAAACTACCCCTACCCTTGATTGTCAAAAATAGTTTGTTTTTCCTTAAAAGACACAAAACTGTTTTTGCTAAATCAGTCACTACGGACTGTGTACTCAACATTTTTGAGTGCTACCACTTGGGTTTAATAGATAACTTATATATCTAGAACCTCTCTTTGACGAATTGAAAAAAAGAAGGTGTAGATCAAAAACAGTGGAAATCCAAAGTACATAGAAATTTTAGGTTTATAAACTAGAAAATCACTTTTCTTTACTTTTGACTTCCAACTAAAAAAACACCCAATGTGGGTATATCTAAACATGAAACACTCAATAACAAGTATATTCATGGTTCTTGAGTTTAGAAATATAGATTCAAGGTTTGATTAAGAATAATCAAAATAAAATTATATAAACTAGTTTAAAATGATACATTTGCTCAAAATCTTCCTTCTTCTCTTCTTTCTCTTCCATGGATGACCCTTTTCTCACCTCTCTCTCAGTTATGGGGATGCCTCCCCTCCCCTCTTTCTTCGTCTGATGGCTTCCGCCCCTCTCCTCTTTCTCTCCCTAGTTAGTTCTTTTTGTTATCTAAAATAAGAAGTGAGAGGAAATAAGGGATGCAAGAGAAAGTAAATGCATTTTGGTGTAATTAAGAGATATACTTTGTATATCTAACATACATCCCCCCACTCCTCTTTCTCTCTCTTCCTCAATAATTAAAGGGCTGCTTGTAGCTTTGGTCAAGAATGTTGGTTAAATAAAGGAGTGACACATGGAAGAGTTGGTAAGGAGTTAGTAGAAGTGGGTAAAATAAAATCATTACATTCATTCCCTCCATAATTGGGCCAACACTTGGGCTTAACATTTAATTCTTCTGGGCTATCCAATTAAAATATTTGGACTTCCTAACTAATTCATTGGGCCATGTAAATTAACATAGTCCAATACTTTAAAATTCTTATCCAACCCAAATCATTTAATTAGGGTTTTCATTTCTTCAATTATTGTTGATCGATTTCGCAATCAATGAATATGTGCAAGTATACACGGTCAACAAGTAATAAAGTGAAAGTAGAGTATCGTTCCCACGAGGAATTATTTAATAAAAATCACCAAGTACTAATTCTTAACCAAACTAATTTTATTTAAACAATCTCAAATCATGTTTTTTCTAATTAAGAAAACTAAATTAACTAATTAAAACTAAGATTTTAACGAAAGAATTCAAATAAATAAAGATTAAGACTTCAATATCCCCAATTATGAATTATAAATCAATTATCCAATTATCCCAATTATTATGCCTCTTGAATTGTTAACAGAATTCTCAAATGCCAAAAAGTCCTTTTCCAAGTGATCAATTGCCTTCTATTTAATCCAGATTAATCTTGCTATATTCCTATGCAAAACAATTGAATTAAACTCGTTATAATCCCAATTCCTTATGTGTTACATGCGGTGAAAAGATATTTCCATTCAATTCACAAACCTAATTTTTCACCATGCAAATAACTTCAAGTCACATGATATCATGCCCATTCCTAACCCTAGAATTCCTCTTCCAATTCCTTCTAGAGTAACATAGTAATTCTTGATCAAATAATTAAGCACTAAGCACAAGACAAGATAAACAACTCACTTTAACATAAATAATTAGAATATAATGAATAACTAATTCATAGCCATAAAAAGTTCAATTGAAATCTCAAAAATAGTTAGTTCATAATTAATGAATTAAAAACAAGAATCCACAACAGAATAGACATCAAAAGATAAAAGTAAGATGAGAGAAGAGAATAAAATTTGTTGTCAAGAAATCGATGCTCCCCTCTTGCTCTTTACTCTTGATCTTCAATGGTCTCCAAGTTGCTTCAATCTCCAAAACTAATAAGAACTAGGGTTATTTTCTAATCTAAAGGAGTGTTTAATCTAGGCTAAGCTATGTAATCTCCCTTTATTTTATGCCTTACATCATGTATTTATAGGTTACAAGTCCAATTTTAGCTTAGAACAAACCCAATCCTATTTGGAGTCAAAAGGTGTCAAAATTCGCCCCAAACGCGTCCCAGGCCATCACTAAGCCCTTTCCCAAATACCCAAAGGTCTTTGTAATGCTAAGCTCAAACTCTGCTCCCTAGCGCCTTTGCCACCATGGCATAGGTCTAAAATGGCGCACCGCCCAAAATCCGATGTCCTTTGGAAAAATGGCCATAACTTCTTCGTCCGAACTCCGATTTCGATGATTCAAGATGTTCCGGAAAGAGAAGAAGTAGATCTACAACTTTCATTCTTTGAGGTTTTCGAAATAATGTCAGGAGCTATAGTCAAATTGGCTCTGAAGTGACTGCTGTGTAAATGGCAAGTCGAAAACGCGAATCTAGCCACCCCAAACATCGATCCATGTAACTTTTGTCCCAAATCCTACAAAACAATATAAAACATGCTTGAATAGACACAAACACATAAAAACATCCTAAAAGACTTAAGAACAACAATAAATTAAGCCCGAATGTATCCAATTCATGGGTATAAAACTCACTCATCAATTATAAATTAAATCCTTACACATGTACATTTATTTCCTTAACCCATTTAGATTTGCTATAATTAGGTTATAAAATTAATTAACTGAGATGTATAAAATAAATCTCTTAGAATTAGTAAATTTATATACTAATATTCTTTTGTATCATAATCCTTAAGTTAATAAATTTTTCATTCCTAATATATAATTAGATTACATTAATTTCTTTTATTTGTTTATATTAATTTCTTAAATCCCTCTTTAATGGGAAGGCAATGAAGGACAATGTCAGTGGACAAACCCACCATGTCTTCATAAGGCCATGCAAACACATCCTGGAACTGGGTTAGTAGTGTAACCATGTCATTCCGTTGGTTTGGGGTAAGGTCTGAACCAATCTGGATTAACTTAGGGCTTTCTAAGGTTCCGAGATTGAAAGAAGTGGTTTGATCAAGGTTGGGTTTAGGTTTGTCTTTGACCCATTCTTGAATTTCTGGAGGCACCTCAATGTCATCATGTATGTCCACCAAGGCTGAATTCATCTCTACATCAAAGGTACAATCCTTGTGGAGAAGAGGCACCGTATCAGCAAGTACAGACACATCAAAATTCAGAGTCCTAAAACAAAATATGCTTTCATTTAGTATCTATGAAATGTGTTGATCATACACAGTGTTAGCATATACTGGCAAAATAAACTGCTAATATTGTACAGAAAAGTAAGCAGTTATTATATCTACAGGGCAGAAAGAGTTTCTGCCCGCTTTACCCTTGACGACCAATGCAAGGAATGTTGTTCCAATTGGCAAGGGCAAAGTTCGGGTGGACCGCAGTGATGGAGGGATTGTCATCGTCCTCCCTATCCCGAATGATGGCCATTACGTCTGGGCAATCATCGTCTGGGGTGTATTTGTTGGTATGTTTGTCATGAACGATGATGCGTATGTCTGACATCATCCGGATGACGTCTTTCTTGATTCTTTGTTCCTCCTCTTCCACTGCGGGATTTGGAACAAAGACTTCTTTCTCCTTTACCGGTACCAGCTTGGGAAATAACATAGCCATTACATTGGTTGGCACCTTTACAGGAGGTTGTGCGGACTCAGAGTTTGAAGGCGAAGATGAACTCCGCATAGTTGAAGCTGAAGGAATCTGCTGATGCTTATGAGGATTCCTGTGACTAGAACTGGCAGAATAGCCTAGCCCAGCTGTTCCAGCTTGCTTGGTTAATCGAATTGGATATGACCTAATGACATCATTTCTTGAGTAGCCGACATTACCTCGGCAGAAATCTTGGGTTCGGGCAATGGCGTTCCAATAGCATGGTATTGGGTATTGCTTATTTCCAAAGCATGAAAACTGACCGGTTCCACATCTACATTGGCATGGATGAATGGCATGTCTTCGTGCTGAGGAATCTCCGGTTCAGCGTTGACTGTGACCAGGCTATTGTTGATAATGTATTTCAACTGTTGGTGAAGAGTGGAGGGGACTGCCCTAGCCATATGAATCCATGGTCGCCCCAAGAGCAGGTTGTATCCCGAATCTATCTTGAGCACATAGAAAGATACGCAGAATATGTGAGGACCAATTTCGATTGGCAGCTCAATTACTCCAACCGAATTACGGCGGGCTCCATCAAAAGCTTTGATGATAGTATGGCTACTCCGAATTCGGTTGAGATTGACATTCATCTTCACCAAGGTAGCGTATGGACAGATGTTCAGAGACGAACCTCCATCTATTAAGACTCCAACTACCATATATCCAGAGGACAGGACCGCAATATGCAACGGCTTGCAATGATCGGTCCCTTCGGGCGGTATGTCATCGTCAGTGAAGGATATCACATTGTTGTTGAAAATGTGATCAACAAGATGTTGAAATTTTTCCGTATCCACTAATGTCGGGAGATAGCCTTCTTCTAAAACCTTCAACAAGACCTTCCGGTGATTCTCGGAAGTTAGGACCAAGTCCAGAATTGATATTTGTTGTGGAGCTTCCTTTAAGCTTAAAACCACCATGGCTTCATTATGACACCTAGCGCGGAGGAATTTTTTAATTTTCTTCATGCGTATTTTCCTTTTTGATTTGATGGTATGCTTCATCACCCGTTGGGGAAGATATAGTGGATTTTCCTTTGACACTGTAGCAGTTGTATGTGAGGTGGATCCTTCACCTTCTCCATAATTCCACGGAACTGTGAGTAAGCTAACAATAGGATATTGTGCTCTGCATGGCAAGTTGATTGGCTCGGGAGCGGCCATTTTCAAAGGATTGTTGCTCCCCTTGAGTTGAATTATTGGCGTTGTGAGTAATGTGTTAATCCCATCGATTTCAGTGGATATGACTGCTATCACACTTTTTCACTTAGTAGGGTCTGCATTCTCACTTGCACATAATACAGTATTGTCGTCTGCTAAGTGCAGGACACCACTGTCAATTAGATTTTGGATAAGGTGGCAGAGTGCCCAACATTCTTCTGTCTTTGTGACCATGAGGCCGGGAGTGATATTGACATACTCCATCGAGTTGTATCGCCTCGAATCGGGGATTTATTGGAGGTGAAGGAACCGATCCTTCCTTCATTGATTAACATATGAAGAATTTCCTCCATAGGTTGGCCCAGATAGGTGAATTCCTTTTTGTTGGCGAAATCCCAACGGGCTTTGGCATTTGCTCTCTTTGTCACTTTGTCTTCCAGCATATCATTTTCTGAAAGTGACGAGAGAATATTCATGAAAAGAGGTAGGAGACTTGCATACTCCTGGCTGATCAATTGACGTGTAACTTGATGCTGATAAGTCACCAGTTCTGCCAATTGTTTAATTTATTTGCATAGAGCTTTCATCTTTTGTTCCATTGTGAACTGGAACTTGGCATAATCCCATTTTTCATCACCGTCTTTGAGGGTCTGGGATGATTCACAGCTGAAATTAGAACTCTGTCTGTTGCTCCAATTAATCATGTTAACCTCTTATTCTTTGTGTTGAGGAAGAGGGTTGTCTTGAACGTGAGGCTGATCTGGTTTGGTGACCACGATCTCTCCGTTATCTATCAGGTCCTGGATCTTGTGTTTCAAGGCCCAATAATCCTGAGTATCATGTCCAGGTGCCTCGGCAAGATAAGCACATTTCCGAGCAACATTGAAACCCGTCCATTAGGGCTGGCTGGTGGAAGAAGATGTGTAATTTTCTTCTGTGTCGTTAGAAGATTGAAAATATTCTCGAGGGTGTCCCCTAAGGGTGTAAACAATCGAGGGCGTTTGACTTCTCCACCTTTTGGTATTGGAGGGTTCGTAGGCTGTGCTTGAAAGGGAGTGTAGTTTCTCCTTTGAATAGACATGTTTTGATTACCTTTTTGCCCCTGTAGTATCAGGGAAACATCTTCCTCTTTCTTTTTATGGACCCTCCGGGAGTTGTTCCCATAATTTCCAGATTGGATGTGATCAGCAACAGCTTTGAGTGCATCTAGGTCTTGAATCTTTTCGGACTTCAATCCCATCTCAACCATCTCCCCATGTTTGACCATTTCAGAAAATGGTTTGCCGATCCCGGCTAAAACTCTTTCATAGAAGGGCGCTTCCTATATGTCTATGAAAGTCATGACCATTTCTGATTCTGTCATGGAAGGACTAACTTGGGCAGCCAGGCGTCTCCACCTTTGAGCATACTCTCTTAAAGACTCGTTAGACTATTTCTTGATCTTGATAATTTGATACCGATCAGGAGCCATCTGAGACTGAAAGATGTATTGAGTGAGGAAAACATGTGCTAGCTCTTCCCAGCTATGGATCTTTGAATTGTCTAATCTTGTGTACCACGACTGGGTTTCTTCAGTTAGACTTTTCTAGAACAATTGCATTCTAAGCTTTTTGTCCTCTATATAAGATCCAAGTTCTCCAATAAACACCTTTAAATGTGTGTAAGGATCTCCTAACCCGTCATATTTTTCAAAGTCAGGAGTTTTAAATTTTTCTGGATAATGAACACCAGGAAAAATACACAGATCAGCATATGAAACACTCCCGTGTGTTCCAATTCCTTTGATAGAGCGAAGGGTCTCTTCCATTTGGAGAACTTTCTTTTTGATGTCACCAGTGTCTGGATCTCCAGTGGGATGAAAGCGACATCATGAGTTTTGTTGGTCGTATCCAATCTGCAGCTTCGAGTATTGTAATGACTGGGTTCCTCCTTGTGTGGAGGATTCGGCATATCTGGTATTTTCGACCATTTGTAGGTCGTGTAATTCTTTGAGTAGAAACGCCCAAATCAGAATTTATTTGCTTAATCCGTCGAATTCTTTCATGAAAGCTGGATTAAGCTTAGTCTGTCGGATGATGACATGATTAATCAGAGACTGTTGCCTTTTGGACTTTGACCGGGTAGTAGGTCCGATTGATTCCCTGCGAAAGACTTGCATAGTTTAGTCTTTAGGGAATGTGTATAATAACATGTTATGTGATGTGTCCATTTTAGGAATTTTATCCTGCAAAACGGATGTTAGTTGTTTGTAGCATGTTTAAAATATGTATGTGTACACATTTCTTCATATTTCTCATTACATGGAGATAGATATGGAATGTAATTACAAGTAATTGTGTTTACAAGTAATTTGAAATAAGAGCATGAAGAGACTTTCCTCCATTTTGGGTTTATCAGAGACTGACCTATCTTAGGTTACTCTCGCGGCTTTTTGGCATAAAGGTTCCCAAATCATCGCAATCTACTTGACGGGAAGTTAATCCGGTCTTTCAACTGGAGCGAATTTTGGTGGTGCCTTTCCTGAGCCTCGGAGAATTAGTCTTCTCACGAGTCCAGTAATCAAACCCCAATGGGATAGCCTCCTGGTGGAGGGACCACACAACATATATTCACATACATCGCGTCTCACCGTATGAAAAATGATGACATGTGCGAAGCACTAATATCACAAGCAGATATGGTGCGAAGCACTAATATCACAAGCAGTTATGGTGCGAAGCACTAAGTGCAATAAGGAAATGCATTCGTACACATTCATCAAAATGTAAATGCAACATCCACACATAAGCAGATAATAGTTTTGAAAAGATTGTAATAGCGGCTTAAGTCCTCTTACTTGGTTTCCCCAAAGTGAGTCGCCACCAATATGCGCCGAGATTTTTAGATGTCCCTTTCCAGATTACTTGTTATTTGGTGTTCTCATTTTATGTGAGATTTGTTTGAAAAAAACATGTGAAAAAGGTCCGACATGTATAATGTCGACGATGGACTGTTAAGAGTCGCCAATTGGTTTTTTAAATGGATGTACCAACACAACCGAGAAAAGGTTTGCACATTGACCCAATGATGTGACACTGCTAAACGGGTCTGTGAAACCTAGATTCATTAGGGTCCGGGGACTTGGTTATGACGGAGGAAGGTGTTAGGCACCCCCTGACATCCGTGTTACCACGGTGACCGCCTCTTTTCAAGAAACTATTATCTAAATGTGTGTGTGTGTGGGTCAATGTGTTGTTATTTGGAAGTAGTCACGAGGCCTCGTTCGAACCGAAATATACGTGGTTTGAATTTATGTAAAAATTCAGTTTTTAGCAAGATATAGCAATGATGTTTTATAAAAAGGTTTTTCAAACCCTGATGCTCAATAGTAATTGAGACCTTTTACATTCCCATTTTATTAAGTGTTCGGCTTGATTGATTTTATTTTACGAATGCGAGGCATCCGTACTAAAATAATGTACAAAAATAGTGCCGACTTCCTCGTTGGTATGGAAACCATCTGAGGAAATTCAGACACCGCAGAATAATTTACAAGCTACTTACAGCTGAAGATGTCCATCACGGGAACCGAATCTAGATCCAAAAGGCTGAATCTGTGATCACATGATTCCTAGGCGCACAAGATACCGCAATTTGTATGAAAGCGTAGTAGCGTATATATATATAAAAGTTGTAAATATATATATATACTGAGATGTGATCACCAACCACGAAGCACCTCCATGGGGGATCAGAAAAATAAATAAAGCTGTAAAAAGCTATCAACCGTTACGGAGGAAACTCCAGGCGGGACGAAACGTAAATGAAGCTGTAAATACGGTCAACCGCCACGAAGGAAACTCCAAGTGGGACGAAATATAAGTAAAAGTCAGAAAAGCGATCAATCGCCACGAAGGAAACTCTGTGCAGATTTAAAATATATATATATATATATATATATATATATATATATATATATACAAAGCGAGTAAATGCACCGGATGTAAAATCAAGCTCATCGAATGTAGTCCGACTACAGTTATATATATATATATATATATATATATATATATATATATATATATATATATATATATATATATATATATAAGAGACTAAACGCCTGCATCAAGTTCAGGCTCATCGAACAAAGTTCGACACACAGTTAATAGATATAAATGTATGTATATATGTATATATATATATATATATATATATATTAAAGCAAATAAATGCTCCAGACTGAAGTCTAGGCTCATCGAACAAAGTTTGACACACAGTTAATATATATAAAATATATATATATATATATTAAAGCAAATAAACGCTCCAAACCGAAGTCTAGGCTCATCGAACAAAGTTCGACACACAGTTAATATAATATATATATATATATATATATATATAGACTGAAATGAAACCACAAACCGAAGTCCGGGCAAAAGCAAGCAACACGACTCTCAACGTGTAGAAGGGTGTGTGCAGAGATGAAGAGAAAGACTCTAAAGTGTGTGAGAAGGCTTACAGCTGACTACCAAAGAAGACTTCTATATCTTTAGAGTGGGTAGACACTGACATTTGTAGGTACAAAAGGGGCTATATATGAGCTCACAGGTGTTTAAAAAGGGAAAGTACATTGCATGGGGTGAGTGCAAAGCAAATTGGGCAGGGCTTCCTCGTCGTTTTCTCTTGCAAAATGGGCAGCCCAAGCCATATATTTATAGGCAATTTAGCCGCAGGTGTACCAGAGGCAACTTCTGGGTGGGCAGGAGTTTTTCTGCCCGTCGTCTCGAAGACGTGCACTCGCACCTTCGTAATGTCCACTCGAACTTTCGGCGTAATCCGCATCCGTTTGAAAGTCAATTTACATCCTGCTTGAGGTATATCTGGCATCCGTTTGTCATTTGTGGGCCCCATAACAGAATAACTGTTGAATGAAGAAAACAACAAATTTGAGTTTTTATAAATAACGATTAATCGTTCACTGCTAACGCCGTTGAATACATGGTGGTTAAAATACATGAATACGCATTGTTGCACAAGAAGCAGATGTTACCAGACATTACTTGCATGATTTCAATCATTGATTCTTACGTAAGAAGGAACTACTCAATAATTGTTACAATAATTACTATTCAATAGTTTATTTTATTGGTTCAATAATTGCTGTGTTGATATTTTATATTATTGTTGTTTCAATAATTGTCACTGCACAGTATTTCCCATTATCAACTCAATAATTCATATTATTTGAATAATATTATTAGATAGCATTATTGGCAAAGTCTAGAAAGTTCTTTCAAGGAGAGGTTTTGTCACCTAATTGTGCGCCAGTAAGGAGAAATCCTTATCGGAAAGCCTCATCTTTCCTGAGAATGGCCTGGTTGTCATTATTGTGATTCTGTAATATTATTTGTGAATAATTAATTATTGATTTATATGATAAGGAAATATTTATTTTATGTGGACATAAATGATGGATAGGAAAATATTTATTTTATGTGGTTATAAATGAAGGAATTAATGTTGAGGTATTTTATCAGTATTTTTCTCGGAATGGAAGTATTAAAAATCAAATCAGTGTTCTTAAAGCTCTATTGCGTGAGTTATAATTTTAATCTGACCGTTGGATCGTTGTGATTTTTGGATATATTATACATATATTAGTTGAGTATATGTCCACAAATTTTAAACCGTTAAAAATTAACGTATGATTTGTTATGAATTTTATGAGGTATTGAAAATTATCCGTTTGTGGATTTTAGATATTTTCTGTTTGGAATTTGGAAAAACTTTAGAGAATTCAATTTCGTATGAAATGGACATAAAATTTGTATTGATAAAAGGGCTATTTATTATGAATTGTTGAAGTTTCGGAAGTTAAAATGTTTTTATTAAAATTATGGGTAGAAACCATTTTTAGTTAGTGTAGAAAACATGTGCTGATTTAATCTTTCAATTATGGTGGGCTGATTTAATCTTTCAATTATGATGGGCTGCTTTTGTTCAAAGGCATGTGTAGAAAATATAAATTATAATATTATTTTATTATTTAGTCTCCTATGGCGTTCTAGCATTTTCCTATAAATAGGCGCTTATGTAAGAATTGAAAATCACACCAGAATCAGAGAATTCTTCTTATATAATCTTAAGCGTTTTTATTTCGAGTTTTAGAAAGCTTTGAGCAAGAAAATAGTGAAAGTTTTCTTCAAGAATATCCCGCTTATATCGGTTGGAATACTCTTCTTTTCAAGGTAAGGGATGTTATTTTTGTTCGATATTAAGCAAAATAATATTTTCTTCCATACTCTACGTAGTATGTAAGTAATATTATTTCGTTTCAGATTTCGAATTCTATACTCGTTTTTTTAAAATTTTGGCTTCTATACTCCATGATATTAGTTAAATATCATTGATATTTGCGCTTCATCCAATATCTTTTTCATGAAAATATTATTCTGAGCATTATTGATAAGTTTTAACTTTTTCATGTTGAAGTACTATTCATGGGGTTACTATTCCCGAAGTATTATTCACGGGGTACTATTCACTCCAGTACTATTCACCTGGGGTACAATTCATGATAAAAATTGATTCTTTTTCGGTCCAAATTATTTTTGGTACAATATTATTCTTGAATTTTATTCCACAAAGCAAAGCGATGTCGTCGATAATTTGGGCGTTATTGATTTACGGATAAATTAAATTATAAATCTTTAAAAATTTATCCTTCAACTTGTTTTATTGAATTCTTATCATCCTCATGTTTATATTATGTTGAAAGTCATATGTGGCATGTAGTGCATAGATGGACTTGGTATGATTATGACTAGGGATTATTCGGTATAATCATGGTCGTAATGTTACAAATGATGTGGTAAAAGTCCTCATTGGCACAGTAGTGCATTGATAGATGTGCTGTTGGCATGATCATGACCATTGATGAAAACACAAATATCCTTGGCCCGTGGTGCATGGATAATTTGTGGTCGTGATACTAATGAATATCTTTGGTAGTAGTGCAGGATGATGTGGATTATTTATTAAAATGAGTCTCAAATGATAAAAGCGATGAAAAACCTTTTAAATCATAGAAGATAGTAGATTTTATTCTCTATTTGACTCTTCTAATGGATTGCTTGTTCCGCTGCAGTTAAACTTGATGTTTGTTATATTTTATCAGGTTAACACTGTTGAAGGCTAACGATAAATTATTCTGCATTATCTTAGTCATAATATTTCTTACTAGGCTAGTTGAGCTCACCCTTTTTGCTTTCATTGTTCTCTTCAGGAAATGAGAACGTAGTCGGGACTAGTCGGAGAACGTAGTGACGGTCCAGATGATAGCATTAGTAGTCCTCACTATTCTATGAAATAGTGTGATAATAAATTTATTGAGGACTCCATTTGAGTTGAAGACTGTCTAGAAGACAATATTCGTATTAAAACTCT
The DNA here is from genome assembly GCA_020205605.1 of Panax ginseng. Taxonomy (NCBI): domain Eukaryota; kingdom Viridiplantae; phylum Streptophyta; class Magnoliopsida; order Apiales; family Araliaceae; genus Panax; species Panax ginseng. Next base: position 9,604,988 of record CM035147.1, on the reverse strand, counting down.
CAGTTTATGTTTTGTCGTATTTTACATGACAGTTGTATTATTAAGTTGTATTTGAATTTTATACCATGTATTTGGCGACTCAAGATGGGTGATGTATACCTATTTTTGGGGCGTCACAACCGACCCCTTTTGTCTGGTACCGTTACCCTCACCCATTGTTGTTGCCGGATCTCAAAAACCTTGAAGAAGAAGAAGAAGAATGCGAACCCTAGCTCTCTCTCTCTCTCTCTCTTTTTCCCTGGATTTTTTTGAGGTGTGAAGAATGGACTGAGTAACGGTGACTGAGTTCCAGGGAAAATAGGCATTAATAGTGGTGGAGAAGGAAGGGTAGAGAAGGAAAACAAATGGCAAAATATTCTTGGGATTGTAGAACATCAAATATTTTGGGAAGAAAAAATTATCCTAAAACGTCCGGATATAATGGGATGAAGGGAGTAATATATATATATATATATATATATATATATATATATATATATATATATATATAGAGTCCATCCACAATGACAGCCGGTTCTTTGTGGAACAACTCTTTTTGGCTCAGTGAAATTTTTTTTTTTTTTGCTCCAAATTAAATTTCACGGGCCAAAAAGGATTGCTCACACAACCGCATTCTAGTTCTCAGGATGGAACCCCATATATATATATATATATATATATATAATAAACCTACAGCTATGTATGATATAAGTATACATATATGATATATTTCATACTGATATATATATACTTACTAGCGATAACCCGTGCTTGAAGCCACTGTATAATTCAAAAAAAAAATCATTAACACAAAAAAATGAAGCACTGAATATGGACACACACTAAACTAAAAGCGTAAATTAATTATTAACACACCTGCACTTTCCATACATACTCCACGAAGCATTTAAATGAAAAATTCTTATGAAGATAAATTTCAGTGAATACATAAAGAATATCCAACTTTAATAGTCAAATTCTCATACATTTAAACTAAGTTTAACTACATTTCAAGATTTATTTTTTATTATGTATAAGCCTTTTTAATTTATTGTAACTTTTTAAATAGTAACTTGAAAATTAAAAATTATTGTTTACTTGTTATAACAACTCCTTTTTTTTTGTCATACGTAGATGGGTATACAATTTCCACAGAGTCAGAACTTGATACAAAAACTGATTGCATGTCGTTATATAAATTTAGGATTAGCTCAGCAACGAAGTTTAAAAATGAAGAACCATGACAAATAAGAGAGAGGGAGAGTTACGGCTCTATGAAATTGTATAAATGTATGAATTGTATAAATTATATAAATTTAGGTGTTATAGATGTATGAAACAAATATAAAGATTTTTTTAGTAATAGATTCATCTTAACTAATCATATGAAATTAGGTAATATATTCAAAGGCAACCTAACCTATTCCATTTTAAAGGAGAGACTTGGTCATCCGACAACACACACTAATACAACTAACGTACCATGTGGTTGGTTAACATCTATAATATTTGACAAGCTTTATAAATTTTATGGGAATTTGCAGTAGAAGAGAAGAGATGACTTATAGTCATTAGACATTCTTAGTACAATGCTCAAACTCATCTTGCATTTTGAAAATGTCATCACAGAATAACCACAAAGAAAAATGCCTACGCAAATATTGTGCACCAGTGAAACTCATTTCGACTTTTTCTCCTGTTTCTTCTTGATAACTTCATCTATATACATTATGCCTTTGCCTTTACAAACTTCAAAAGGTTTACAACTCCGAACAGCAGCAGCAAACTGGTGTATCCTTACTCTTGTCTGAAGGTACGGCGAAACGAAAAATTAGATTAAAATTTGAAAAGTAATACATTACGTAAAGACTCTTTGCAACTTAAAATAACTTACAATCAGACATAACAATTATCATAATTCACCAACACAATAATTAATACATATTCAACCATCAAAACATCAAGCTAGTCGCTACTAATTTCAATAAATTTCGGTAAAATTTCCTTTAAAAATAGATATCCAGAAAAATCTAAACTTGTCTACAAAACTTACAATCATCAATAAATATTCAAACCACCAAAAACAACCATCATTCCGTACCAAAAATCCTCATAACCATGTATAATTAGTTAACTTTACAAAAGACGGAACAAAAAAAATTTACACATGTAGAAAATAAAGAAACAACTTCGTATTCTTTACAGCTTACACCAAGTATCTTTCAATGTATACCTGAAAATACCTGAAAATATATGATCGCTTAAAGAGTTTGATTGATGAAAACTTATAATGAGAGTGGAAATATATCACATGCCAAAAATTTTCCTAACATTTTTAGAAATGTATAAACATGGCTTCACCCTAGGGCCAAAGTTACAATCAACGAAGTAGTGAATCTAACCTTATCAAGGATAATTTATAGTACACTATGCTGACGTATTAGCATACTTTTATTGTGTGCAACTGTTGCATTCCGTCTCATCCGACCACTGCAACTATGTAATTCTACATAGCAAAACATCAATCAACATATATAATCATATACAATTTAGTTTATTTCATGCAAACCTTAAAGTTCAAATTTTTTTTTATCAAATAGTACTCATGACAAAAAAAGGTAGTTATAAGTTGCAATACCTGAATATTGATCCTCATTACCAAACAATAATTAGATAAGACGGTGACAAAAGCTCATGTATAGGTTGTTCCTTGGCTTTATCAGTTACTTTATCTTTCCAAGCGATAATAGTGTAATCTGTTTGATTTTGATTTTGAAATTCAAAAAAATTAAAGTAAAGTAAAAAAACATGATCACCATAATTAAAATACAATTCCCAAATTACGTTAAAGCCCATCACCCCAAAAAAATAATCAAAACTATATATCCAAAAGACAAAGATCTAAATGTATTCAAAAAACATATTTATATCCAAAACTAAATATAGTACCTTATTCCCATAATGAGGGTCCTTATTCAAAAGACAGATTTAAATGTATTCACCTTGAAGAACACATCCACCTGCACAATTTTGTTCTCGTGTTAACAATATCTTTGATCAAACAAAAAAAACAATTGAAGAAGATATTATTCCGATAAAAAAAATTAAATATTAAATCCAAGAGTGAAGATGGCTACAAAATAGAAATATGCTAAGGTGTCTTTGAAGTATCCTTACTAAGGAATTACAATTTAAATGAATATCAAAATTGAAAACCTTTGTGTTACTATTTTTCTAGCTTTATAATAGATGTTTATTTTATAAGATCTTTGAATCGCTTACTTACTCCGGAAAAAATTATCGAAATCTAAGTGTTATTGCAATCAATATAATATGAAATCTAACTGTAACATATTTTGGAAACTTTGTTGTTTTTGAGCATCAGAATCGCATAGTTCTGTACTTTTTCTTTTTTTTGAGAATTATTAGGTTTTTATAGTTCTGTACTTTTTCTTTTTTTTTTTGCAACTATACTTTTATTCTTAAACCTAAATAAATATGTAAACATTGTAAATAATGTTCTCATATCAAATTCTACCATTCTAATTTACACTATTCATACTAAGCCATGATGGTATCTGCCCTTTAAACAAACTTAATTAGTCTCTTATTTCTCCGCTATAGGAATTGATGCATCATATAGGTTTGTACATGAAAAGTGGTAGGGGAGCCAATGTAGCATCTTTAGTGTCATTTAGTTCATTAGAGGAGCATGGATCTTAGCCCTCATGATGGTTCTTAACTTTTGAATTTGCAGAATATGTTGTTACTGTTGGTACACTAATGCTTTTAATTTCCTTTATGAAAACTGATATTTTTACATGATTTTTTGATATTTTCACATAAAAACAGATCCGTTGTCGACGATTTTTATCAATTTTTACCGTGGCTATACATCTATAGCGACACTTTCCACATGGAAATATCAAAAAGTCATGTGAAAATATCAATTTCCTTTATGTAGACTCATGGAGCGATGGTAATTGTACAAATCTGTTGTTGTGTTTGGTATGCTATAACAACCACCACCACAGATTCCTATATATCCCAAAAAAGAAATAAATTATGTAGGTTTTTGTAAACTTATGAAAAGATTTGCTTTGGATGGGTCAGATTTTTCTTCCAAGTTGAGTGGACTATATATATTATTACTATAGCTTTCAAGTCTATGCCGAACTATATACACATTAGTTTTTAAAATGTCTTCTTGGAACTTGCCAACCATAAGGCAAGTAACCATCGTCATCGACATCATGCCCAGGTCCTCATGTGGATCCAAACCTTAACCTCTTAGTGGATGGAGTTCTTTTATTGAGTAAAAATAAAATTTATTTGATACATAAATGCTCAGTGATCTCGTGTTACGTGCCAGAACATATTTGGCAAATGTTATTGTTCCACACAAAGTCCTCTTTTAACGATTGTAGTATAAAATGACACCATATCCTCAAAGTTTGCCATTATAATTTGATTATCATACCGCAACAACTAAAGCAACAACTCAATATTCTTAGGGATTAACATGAACAAAAATAGATCCTTAATATTCACAAATAAATCCTTTTGTGTGAGAGGGAGTAATATATTTCTGCTACATAAATGCATACCTTTCATATGGTATGTGTTATGTTCAGCCTGTGAGCAATACTAAAGCTCTATATTGTTAGGGTGCCACATTACTAAAGCTCTATATTTTGCATACCTCTCTTGCTTTTTATTGGTTTGGGTCCTTGGGAGTAGCCACTGGGTATGGCTTTGGCCGTTTTACAATTACATATTACTCTGTGCTTCTAGTTTTTGAAGCTAGCACTTAGTTTCTATCATATCTTGAAATGAATACCTTGCCATTTTAGTTTTTTTGCGATCATTATTATTGGCCATTTTTTTTCCTATCATTATTATATCTTGTAATGCTTATTGATTTTATATATTGCAATACAGTGCCATCATAGTGGTATCTGCTTTGTCGAGCCTTTGGGCAGGTGTGAATGGGAAGTGATTAAAGGAAACACCACAATTTCAGCAGACCCTATTCACAATACCATTATTAAAAACTCACCCGTCCAAAAATGAATGTCTTAGTTGACTTTTTTAACTTTCATTTATGTTTACCAAGATTCGCCTATAACACACTTTGAGACATAATTTATTTAATTTTTTGAACTCAAATTTTGTTTTTGGAAAAAATATTACAGAAAATACTCAAGTCGTAAGCTAATATACTTAACACTCTGTTTATGAGCCTTTTTGGGTAAGGAAATTTAACCCGTACTATCGATATTTTTTTTAAAGTATATTAGCCTTTTCGGGTAAAGAAATTTAAAAAAGTCTGAGAAAGCAAATGAAAGGAATATAACCTTCTCTAGAACTTTTTTGTAAATTTGGTAAGAAAAAGATAGACAATGAGGGATGTGTCTGTCAAAATTTCTCAATGTTTTATTAATAAGGGAACAAAGGAAAGTTTCACCAAGTCAATTTTCTTTTCCTTGCAAATCTTACCATTTTGGTTAGGAAAATTATTAAGGAAAGTTGGACCAAATATTACCAACATGGGAATTCATTTCCTAAGTTTTAAAAACTCAAAACTAAGGCGTAAGGAAAAGGGTAAAAAAAAGGACAAATGGGACTCTTACAGTCTTACTATATAAAAGTGGAGTAACATATTTCTAGGAACTTATTTTTCAATGAAAAACCAAGTTCCAACATAATTTCATAATTAAATTTTTGAAGATAAGAACTTTAAAATCATGTAACATCCAACACATTTCAAACTAAAGAGTAATTTAAAGAAAAGGTCTTTACAATCACGTGACATCATAAAGATAGGGGTAGAACACATTAAATATAGACTTGATATTTGAGCATTCCAATATTAAGTTAGAATTCGTATATTTGTGTAATTAGAGGTAGAACACAAATAAATATCTGAGTTGATAAATTTAATTTTTTGGGACCTAAGAGTATGATGTTTAAATTTAAATATGATGTTTTGGAAGCAAATACCAAATACCAAAACACCGATACCAAACACAGTTAGCTAGGTAAATAGTAATTACGATAAAAGCAACAATATTATGGCACAATTCAGATTTAAATTTACTAAACACCTATAAATCTTTGTCAATTAAATATCACATGACTTGGGCTACAAAAGTCTAGCTAGTGTACTTGGCCAGACAAAGAAAGAGTGAATAACATACCAGTATTTTCATTACTTGTTTGTCCATTCCTTTGAGTGAATCAAGATACTGGAACTTTTCATCTTTCTTGTTGATAACTGCTAAGCACCAATGTGTTTCTTTGTGGATAGGGACAAATATCTGAAAATAAGAATGACGATTTTACAAATAAACATTCATTTCAATGAAATAAACGAAGAACTAAGAAATATAGTGAAAACACAAATTTTACCTTGTCACACTTAATAAGGCAATATCCCAACTTCCTTTGGGTAGTCCATCTTTTAATTGATTTGAAATCATAACCATTTGTCCCACCTTTTAGCTAGACATTGACAATCAGCAAAAAAGGGTTATCTTTGTGAACACCAGTTAACCTCAGTATTGAAAATGATGACCCAACAGAAACGATTAATTTGGAGCAGACAATTTGTAAAATTAATATATTGAACAAGAAGAAAATAAATGTATGTGTGTATATATATTGAATTACAAGTATGAAAATGTGGTTAAGGTCATCGCCTTTGGGTAAGAATATATGCCAATGCTTTCCATCCTAAACTCTAAAAAATTGTGAAGGAAAACTTCTTCCTCTTCTTTTTCGTTCACTCAAATACTTAAAATTTGTTTCTATCACAACTCCAAATGAAATAAAGTTAAAAACCAGACACTTTGTACACATAATTGTATTACTCCCTACTGACCATACTTAAAATCAACCAAGTAACTAACCATATAATTCTTTTAGTTATGTAGCGTTACAATGACAACAGTAAATATATCAAGTTTGTGATTTTGAAAATCTAATATATCAATTGTCAATTTGACTGTAAGTAGTATTAACTTACTTATTTTGTTTGCACTCGTATCCCACTTTAAAATTCCTTATTTCCTTTTTGGGACGTCAAAAAAAATCTTTGTAACCTACTATGCTAAGTGATATTCAAAATTTACCATTTAATTTCCCTTTCTTACAAAGCACATGCATGCGGTGACTTGTACTGAAGTTAAATGCAGGTAAATGTTTAGAAACTTCTAAATCTTCAATAGTCATCTCGTGTTCCACCCTGATTTGGCGCTTTTTTTAACAGATATGTACTTACACTGGACACTCCAACATTTAGCATGTCAAAGAATAATAATCTTTTATCATCCCTTTGAAACAACTAAGTTGCAACCACATCATATATAGCAACAATTATAGATACATGTCAAAGTCATTCATAAAAAAGATCAGTGCCCAAAAAAATCATGAGATTTCTATAATATCAACAGGCAAATCTATGATAAAATCGAACACCTAGAAAAATTATAAAATAATAACAATGTTGTTGTAGGACCTCAATTCATGATCATCACCATTTACTTGCCAAGCCTAACATTCAATAGGGACTGTCATGATTGGATTCACAGTGTCTACTGGTACACCATAAATAATGAATAAAATCCTTAAATGGCAACCCTGGGAGTCTTAATATAATCAATGGCGTATTGCATTTCCAGATTAGAATGGATCTGAATATAGTTTCAACCTCTATCAATTACAAACATTCTCGAGTATCATGTGCACAAACTAATTCTGTAATACCCCGCGAATTTTAATAAATTATAATATTGAGAATAAAAATTTGTTTGCATATTTATTTGAATATAAATGTATATATAGCATCGACATGTGTTGTGATGAGCATTTTAATTGATTAAGCTGAGTGATAATTAAACAATGAAGCAAAGGTGATGAGAAGATTAGTTTAAACTTGTGGAGTTATGCCTAGTGTGACAAGATGATGAATTGAGAAAATACTAATTTAACTAATGATGGAATTAATTAGTATTACTAATAAGTAAATAATTTCATAATGAGGTTGATTTATTTGTTATTCGTTAGTTATCATGAATAATAGTGTGTGAAGAGAAATCATATATAATAAGGTTTTTCATTTAATATAAAGTGAGGTGTGACATTGAAATAAAAATAATTATTATATAACACTATGTGATAAAAGTAAGCTTGACTTAGGTAATTGACCAAGTTGTATGAAAAAGTCTTATGTGACATTTTGATGTGTGTGGGAATAATTAAATGGGTATTTTAAACCTATGAGAGAAAGTAACTTGATTAAATAAATAAATTAATAATAAGTAGCATTGGTACACAATTAAATTATATCCTAGTCTAGGATAAATATTATTTGAAATAAATCATTGTACATGGATTATATGATTTTATGTGTAGTATATGAGTGGGTGTATATGTATGCTCAAGTGTGAACAAAGTGTAAAATAAACCTATGTGTGCTAATAAAATGTTGATAATTAAAATGTCCCAAAATGAGAGTCACTCCATCTCTTCTTCACGTTATAGGCCATTGGCCTAGTCCCTCAATACCAACCCCATAGCTAGCAAATCATGGAGAAGGGAGTGGGCTAATTAGTACTCTTCTACCAAATCCTTCATAACCATTAGCTTCTTCTCCATTCCAATGGGTTGATTCATTGCACAAAACCAAATTGGTCACAAGCTTGCCTATAAATAAAGCCCTTCTCATTCATAAGCATGTTGCTAATTTCTCTGAGATTTCTAGTAGAAGTGTGAACATTATGAGCTTACATTATTTTCAAATTGAAGCTAGAAGAAGCAATACAGCTTCAGAAAAGGTAGTCTCCTCTAAATGTTCATACACTCAAGCCTTGCAAAGTTCTTAGAAAAAGTACAAAAACACTTGTTTAGAGTTGAAATGTTATAGTTGAAACTTGCTAGAATGTATCAATTGATGCTAGATATTGTTAATATGGTCAAAAACGAATTCAATGAAAGTTAAGTGAAGTAAAATGATCAAGTAACGAATTCGTAAGGAAGAAAATTGATGTGTGTTAAACTTTGGAAAAATGACAAAAACCTTGAATTAATCTTTGAAACTTATTGTTTGTATGTGTGGGAATGTTATAAGCATGCTAGGAGTGTTATGTAGCAAGTTTATAGCAATTATACATCATTACTTGGTTGCTCGGATGAGAATTGAGTTGAAAATTCCACAAAAATCCGAACAAGGTCAAACAGGGGAATACTTGCTCGTGTTTTAGTAGGGGGCATGCCACGCCCGTGAAGGTCCTGATGCACAAACGTTATTTCCCGTGAAAAGTCATAACGAAAAAGAATTTTTGTTTGCTTATTTGATGCAAGAAGTCTTAAACTCCACTTAATTTCAAGAACATACATACTCCCTAAACATATATCAATGTATTTTACAAGGTGTTTAGTAGATTTGGAATTGAATCATAACCTTTTTAAAGAAAAGTTAAAAGACAAAAAACATGTTTATAAAACCTTACGCCTTTTTGAATCTAGCCTTGTGAGCATATGTTTATAGCTTAATTGGTTTGATAAATACATATGAAGTGTGGACTCAATGTACCTTACATTATAGATTGATAGTCATGACATCTTAGTGATTGAAAACCAATTGAGATGACAAACTCTATAAATTATATTGTGAACTTAGGAACAATTAGAATAGGATGTATATGCCTCTAGAGATATTCGACATGTTCACGCATCTAGTTGAACATTGTTATAAATTATGCAAGCATGTGTAGAAAGAAGTTGTTTGGCAATATTATGTGGTATAATGAATACTATGGCTAGTTGATTGATGTAATGAACTCTTTTAACTTTGAAAGAGGGAAATGTATGAGTAACTTTTATAAAGGGTTAAAACTAGCTTAAAGGTTCGTTAATATGTGAAACAACTTAAAAATACGTAAGGTAAGAGGTATTTTGAAAATACAAAGGGTGAACATATGGTACAAAAGACTTTAAAGGTAAAATCAATGTGAGTTACGCATCTATGAGTTTGAATGTGTGTAGCCTACATGAATTTAGATATGTGTGATGGAAGTATGTGAAAATGCATATCAAGTATATATGACTAATGAATACATATACATACATATATAGGATAATGTAGTTCATTGAAGTGATATTTCGCTTTAAGTGGTAATCAACGCTAAAGGCAAGTCTCCTAACTCTCACAACTTTGGATTTTGTGCGAGTTCCCTAACTTTCATTGATTCACATATCGAATACAAGTTATCTAAATTCTTTACATGGTACATTGTATATATTCGAATTTATTATCATACTTATATTGAGCAAATGTCTATTACTATTCGAAAATCAATTACTTTGACATTATTGCGAGCATTAAACTTATTGTTCTTAAAGTGCATTATAAAAGTTGTTCTAGACCTTTGATTCTTGTTGAAGCCGTTATTATCATATGTTAGAAAGCTATCCAAACCAATTGACTTGATGCGGACTCTTGAAATCTCTTGAGATGAACAACCCTCTTAAAAAGGGAAATTCTATATTTTCTAGGGCACCGACGTGCATACAAGTATGATTAAATGTTATGCATAACGTAGGGTACCTTAGGCTGATCACCTGTTGTACTCGTCTATCTTGGATTGCAGTGTAATACTGTTGATTTTAGTAAGAGTTCATAGTCTTTAATGACTGCTCAGTGTTCATTCTTATTGAACCTCAAAATAATTAAACCTTGAAATATTATTGATATTCTTCAATCTTTAGTGACATTTATCAAACACTTTTGATATTTATTGATATCCTTGAACTACCATTTACTGTTATACCCTTGAAGATTCAAATGCTATAACTGTTCATTCTCTTTGCTATATTACTTGTTGGGCAAACTTGTTGCTCATTCTTTCTTCCCTAAAAACATTACAGTTAAGGTAGAGCAAGGCGGTACCTCGGGAAAGGACAAGGGGAAGGGCAAGGCTACAGAGTAGCTTAGTTCTTTGAGAGTAGTAGTATTATAATTTCTATGCGTATTATGATGTATTAAGGATGATTAATTATGTTTAAGTTTAATCACTAGATTGTTGTAGTAATGGTTAATAAACCTTGGGACACGAATATTTATATTATATCAATGTAAATTATTCTATTACTTCCGTTGTTGATGATTTTAGTGTGATGTTAGAATTAGCACGTGGCGAACCAAATTCGAGATATGAGTGTCTGAATTTGGGGGCGTCACAGGTTGGTATCAAAGAAATAGTTATAAACCTTAGGAGCAAGAGTCCTTAGATTACAACTTAGGATAACTTGGAAGATAGAGAGGGGTGAGACTCACATAGAGTTTTCATAGAGAATAACTTAGTGTGTTATAGAATATAACTTCATTCTATATAATGAACTTATGTTATTTAACATTCTAATGGAGTTGTTGTTTGTTTTGTCTTATGTTGGTGATTGTAGGATGACTGACATGGGAGGACCTAGTCGAGTAATAGAAGAGGAGCCGCGTTATATACACGTGGTATTTGAGTCACCATTGATAGTAGAGGCCGTATCAGCAGTGGCCCCTATCGATGATGATGACGAGGAGGATGAGATGGAGCCTCTACCCGAGGAGTCTAATCCGGAGGAGGAACCTATGGAGGAGGAACCTATGGGGGATGAGCCTATGGAGGACTCCAAGCGGGACTACTTCGAGATCGGATGTTGGGAGAATATGAGGAGCGGATTCGGAGTTAGGATGTAGAGTGGAAGAGCTAGAGACGAGAGGCTAGGGAGAGGGAGTCTGAGTTCCAAAATTGAGGGACGAGGACCATCAGAAGAAGTTAGCTATATAAGAGATGGAGGTGGAAATTGCTCAACGCAGAGAGGTAGGGATCCAGTTGGGAACTTTGTTTCATGGGTCATGGCTAGGAATGTGGAGTCGGCAGAAACTAGAAGAGTTTGAAGCGGAGAGGGAACTTAGTGAGAAGACCGAGAAAGAAGCTCTCTGTACTTTCGATTAGAGATGGAGGTGATGGATAGAATTCACTTCGAGGAGAAGTGGGAGGATTCCAATGACAGGGTAGATGATCTAGAGGATGAGGTGCGGTGCAAGAGGAGGAAGATGAACAAGATGGGCTATGCTCTACGCACGGCTATGGAGAGGTTGATCGATGGGGTAAATCACTACCCAACTGAGCAAGGACAGACCCGACATACCATAAGTCGGGATATGGTGGCGCACACCACACAGAAGGAGTATCAGAGCGCAGTGGAGTGTGGGATGCTAGATTGAGTCTAGAGGGAAAATCTCAGTAGTATAGTAGTTTATTTATGTGTGGTTAATATATTGTTGTGATCTTAGTCTTTGTGTAAGCCTTAAAATGATGGTAACCCCAACTTTTGAAAAATGTTAGAGGGGTAGTAAGCTAGTGTCGTCCCCGTCTTTTGTGATATTAGGGGATAAGTGTTGTCATTTATAGAAGTATGCTAGAGATAACCATATGATGTAATGAGTTGGCATATGAATATAAATGATCTTAATTCTGAAACGTGTTATAAATTTTTTTTTTATTTAGGAAATTTCCAAGTAATACAACTAAATAATAAACTGAAAAATTTTATGATGCAGAAACATGCCGCCTGAGGGCGTGAAATAATCGCACCGAAAGAATCGATTAATGATGAGAGAGGACCAGTGGATCCGATACAGAGGCTTGTTGACTTGTTAGGAGAAGCTCTAAGGGGAAGAAACGAACCAGTACCACCCAATCCCCTAGTAGCTCCGGTCGCAAACTTCGAGGACTTTAAGAGCGTAAAACCTCCGGAATTCGTGGGTACTACCGATCCTATCGTAGCACAAACGTGGATCAAGGAAATGGAGAAAGCCTTTGCCATTGCTCGTGTGGGTGAAGACCAGAAAACCGTGTTCGCTACATACATGCTAAGGGGTGAAGCAAACTACTGGTGGGAAGCAAATCAACAGAGGGCGGGAGAAGGAATTTTACCCTGGGAAAGGTATAAGACGTTGTTCTTCGAGAATTACTTCCCGAAGAGCATGAAGAATAGGATGGAGGTAAAATTTCTAGAACTGGAATAAGGAGAGATGACGGTGGCACAGTACGCGGCCAAGTTCAATGAACTTGCACGATTTGCAACACATCAAGTCGACACCGAAGAAAGGAAAGCTCGACGTTTCGAACTAGGACTAAAACCTTGGTTGTTCAACAAGGTGTCAGTCCTTCAAATTGACTCATTCGTCACATTGTTAGAGAAGGCAATAATTGATGAGGGAGGTAGCGAGGCATTGAGACAATACAACAAGGAGAAGAAAAACAAGAATGTAGTGGGAGAAACTCGTGGAGGGAGTAGTAGTGGTGGAAGCCATCTGGGAAAGAGGAAATGGGATAACCGTAACAACAACAACAATACCAACAATCGAACCATCAGTCAGTCAAAGGGTTATCAAGGAGGGTTTAAGAAAAGAACTAAAGCTTGTTCGAAATGTGGGAGGAATCATCAAGGGGAGTGCTGGAAGGGATGCAGCGTCTGCTACAACTGCGGCCAGGAAGGGCACATTTCACCTAACTGCCCAAAACTGAAAAAGATCAAGGGATGTTTCGCGTGTGGCTCAACTGAGCATCAAATCAAGGATTGCCCAAAGAAGGGGAAGCGTGGAGGAAGCGGCCAATGGGGAGGGGCAACAAGTCGATGATCGGCGGACCAACGCAATCCAACCGACCAACTGCCCGAACCTTTAATATAACTGTCCAGGACGCAGTGACTACAAGGGATGTGGTGTTAGGTATTCTCCCAATCAATAATATAAATACATATGTATTATTTGATTCGGGCGCTACCTATTCCTTTGTGTCTGAAGAATTTGCTAGGCAACTAAACATAACCCATGAACGCTTAGAAAATTCGTTGAACATAGAGGTTGCAAATAAGGAAATTATCCCCGTAGAGTTTGTTTACCGAAACTATTGTGCGAACATTAGAGGGCACGAACTAAAGGTAGACTTGATTCCGATTAGACTGGGAGAGTTTGATGTAATATTAGGAATGGATTGGTTATCTAGCCACGCTGCGATAATCAATTATCAAGAGAAGAGTGTGAACCTTCAGACTTCAAATCAGTCTAAGGTAGTGTTTTATGGTAGCTCATCGCTCAAGCAATCGTGTTGCCTTATGATGATGCAGGCCAAGAAATTGTTAAAGAAAGGATGTGTAGGTTATTTGGCCTATATAGTAGATACTTGGAAAAAGGGGGTAGAAATGAAGAATATATCGATAGTCAAAGATTTTCAGGACGTGTTTCTAGACGATCTGCCTGGTCTTCCGCCAGATAGAGAAATTGAATTTATAATAGACTTAGCACTAGGAACGGCACCGATTTCAAAAGCCCCATATCGTATGGCGCTAGTGGAAATGAAGGAATTGATGATACAACTACAAGAATTGCTAGATAAGGGTTACATTCGGCCAAGTGTGTCTCCTTGGGGAGCACCGGTGTTATTTGTAAAGAAAAAGGATGGATCGATGAGGCTCTGTATCGACTATCGGGAGTTGAACCGAGTGACGATTAAGAATAGATATCCATTGCCAAGGATAGATGACCTTTTTGATCAATTGAAGGGAGCGAAGTTTTTTCCAAGATAGACTTACGAACAAGTTATCATCAGTTGAAAGTGCGAGAGGAGGACATACCAAAGACGGCGTTTCGAACACGTTACGGACATTACGAATTTCTAGTGATGTCATTTGGGTTAACTAATGCTCCAGCAGCATTCATGGACTTGATGAACCGAGTTTTCAAGCGATACTTAGATAAGTTTGTAGTAGTGTTTATTGACGACATTTTGATTTATTCAAAAACTAGGGAAGAGCACGCCGAACACCTAGAGATGGTATTGGAAGCCTTACAACGGGAAAAGATGTATGCTAAATTTTTGAAATGTGAATTTTGGATGGAGAAGGTTCAGTTTTTAGGACACGTGATAGATCAAAATGGAATTTCCGTGGATCTTGCAAAAGTGGAGGCGGTAAGTAACTGGGAACAACCAAGGATGCCAACAGAAGTAAGAAGTTTCTTAGGTTTAGCTGGGTACTATCAAAGATTTATCCAAGATTTTTCTAAGATAGCAACCCCGCTGACCAATCTAACAAGGAAGACGGTGAAGTTCGTCTGGACGGACAAATGCGAGGAGAGTTTTCAAGAATTAAAGAGGAGGTTGAGTGAAGCGCCTGTATTATCATTACCGGATGATACAGGAGGATTTGTAGTGTATAGTGATGCATCACATAGAGGACTTGGTTGTGTGCTAATGCAACATGGCAAGGTCATTGCGTATGTGTCACGACAGTTGAAGGATTTTGAAAAGCGATACCCTACCCATGACTTGGAGTTAGCCGCGGTAGTATTTGCTTTAAAGATTTGGAGGCATTATTTGTATGGAGAAAATGTGAGATATACACAGACCACAAGAGTCTGAAATATATCTTCATACAGAGGGAGTTGAATATGCGACAAAGAAGGTGGTTGGAATTAATCAAGGATTACGACTGCAAAATTCTTTATCACCCGGGAAAAGCAAACGTAGTAGCCGACGCTTTAAGTAGAAAAGGAAGGGAAAAGTTGTTCAAGCTGACAACTCAGGAGGAATTAATAAGAGAAATGGAAAAATTGGAAATAGAGGTGAAAGAACCAAAAGAAGCCGGAGGAAAATTATTCGTGATGAAAGCTCACCCGACGTTACTGGATAGAGTAAAAGAAGCACAAGAGAAAGATGAAGAATGTGAGAAGATAAGGAAGAGAATAGTAGAAAATGAGGAGGAAAAGTTTAAAATAGATAAGGATGGTATATTAAGATTTGAGGGTCGAGTATGGGTGCCAGCTATAACCAAACTACGAGAGGAAATTTTGCACGAAGCACATAATACTATGTACTCTGTTCATCCAGGAGGTACAAAGATGTACCGGGATCTTCGACATCACTTTTGGTGGCCTAACTTAAAAAGAGAAGTTGCAGAATGCGTTAGTAGATGTCTTACTTTTCAAAGGGTCAAAGAAGAACATCAAAGGCCTAGTGGACTACTTCAACCGCTGGAAATACCAGAATGGAAATGGGAGCATATTACCATGGACTTCGTGGTTGGACTTCTCATCACACAGAAGGGTTATGATGCCATTTGGGTTATCGTGGACCGACTAACAAAGATAGCTCATTTTCTACCTATCAAGATTCGATTCAGTTTGAACCAATTAGCAAATTTATACGTAAAGGAAATCGTGTCACGACATGGAGTGCCAGTGTCGATTGTCTCCCGATCGAGATCCGCGTTTCACGTCAAAATTTTGGAAAAGTTTGCAAGAGCGAACGGAACTCGAGTTGAGATTAAATCTTCTTATCACCCTCAAACCGACTGACAAAGTGAACGAACCATACAAGCGTTGGAGGCATGCTTAGAGCTTGCGTGATGGACTTCAAAGGAATTGGGATGACCATTTACCATTAGTAGAATTCGCTTACAATAATAGCTATCATGCGAGTATTGGTATGCCGCCATATGAAGCTCTTTACGGAAGAAAGTATAGAACACCATTATGTTGGGACGAAGTCGGAGAGCGACGACTTTTGGGACCAGAATTAGTTCAACAAACGGCTGACGTGGTAACAACAATAAGGGCCAGATTGGTAGCAGATCAAGATCGCCAAAAGAAATACGCCGATTTGCATCGTTAGAGCCAAGATTTTGAATTCGGAAGTTTTGTGTTTTTGAAGGTCTCTCCCTGGAAAGAAAGATCAGATTCGGAAAGAAAGGGAAATTGAGTCTGAATTCATAGGACTGTTCAAAATTTTGAAACGAGTGGGCGAAGTGGCATACAAAGTTGCATTACCACCTGAATTGGAACACATCCACAACGTGTTTCACATTTATGTGTTACGTCCTTACAAGCCCGACTACAGACACGTGATCTCCTATGAGCCTATTCAAGTAGAGAAAAATTTAATGTATGAGGAAACTCCTATTCAAATACTAGATAGAAAGGAGCAAACGTTAAGGAATAAAATTATATCTTCTGTAAAGGTGGTTTGGCGAAACCACGATACAGAAGAGGCCACGTGAGAATTAGAGGATAAGATGCGTAGGGATTATCCCCATTTATTTGAGTAACTTTGTACAAGTCCGAGGACGGAATTTTTATAAGGGGGGGAGGATGTAATACTCGCGAATTTTAATAAATTATAATATTGAGAATAAAGATTTGTTTGCATATTTATTTGAATATAAATGTATATATAGCATCGACATGTGTTGTGATGAGCATTTTAATTGATTAAGATAAGTGATAATTATACAATGAATCAAAGGTGATGAGAAGATTAGTTTAAACTTGTGGAGTTATGCCTAGTGTGGCAAGATGGTGAATTGAGAAAATACTAATTTAACTAATGATGGAATTAATTAGTATTACTAATAAGTAAATAATTTCATAATTAGGTTGATTTATTTGTTATTCGTTAATTATCATGAATAATAGTGTGTGAAGAGAAATCATATATAATAAGGTTTTTCATTTAATATAAAGTGAGGTGTGACATTGAAATAAAAATAATTATTATATAACACTATGTGATAAAAGTAGAGCCTGAAGATCGTAGTGTGCCTGCCTTGAAAGGGGACTCTTCTAAAATCGTAGAGTGGTCCCAACGTTCACCAAGCTAACTCCACGATCGTAGTGTGCTGAAAGAAACGTGAAGTTTATAAGTCAACGATCGTAGTGTGCTCTCGGGAACGTAGAGTCAACAACATGAGCAAGAGAAGATCATAGTGCATGAGAGTTTAAGAGAAATCGTAGTGTTCTCAACTGATAGCATCGTAGTATGCAAGTCAAAGCCACTACGATCTTAACCGTAGAACATCATGATCCAATCGTAGAGCATCATCTGTCTCATGTCAGAAAACGTCAAGCCTCATGAGTTGTTAATTCAACATACGAGGAATGGATCCCAGATGCTGCAGTGCTCATCAGTCCCAGAATATATGAAATATCCTTAGTATACAACAAAGAAGCGTATTGAAGAAGCTAAGGTTAGTACTATGGATAAGAGGGACAAAACACCTTTTCAGGTGGTAGGTGAGAAAGCGACTGCAGCAGTCAATGAGCCGTAATGCGTAATTCGGAGATGTGCGAAAATGTCTCCATCGCAAGCACGTAAAGTTCGAAGCATTTAATGCCACAACGGATGGATCCAACGGATAGTTTTCAACATCACATATATCTGAATCGCATGGATGAGAGAGAAAAAAAAAATTAAGCAAGCAATCAAACATTCAACGTGAAGAATTCTCTAAGGCTCAACTCTACGATCTCGAGATATTGAAAAGCTTGCTCACCTACTCGGCCTTAACGAACCCAAGCTTACACACAAAGAAAACCGAGTAGTAGCAACCTTCGTAACGTAACAACAACAACCATCAATCAATCGAAGAAGAGTACCAAGTCTGCGGACTTGAAGAGTTCAGAGTGAATCGTAAAAAGCCAAGTCTCATCGGACTTGAAGAGTTCAAGAGTGAACTAGAGAAGTTCTGAGCATCACCGGTCTAGAAGGAATCTGTGTGATTCGGAAGATTGTAAAAGACATCCTTAGTGGATATCCTACTGCTTGAGTAGAAGAGTGGACTAGGAGCTTTGAGTGCTCAACCACTTAAAACAATCGTGTCATCTATATCTCTTATATAACTGCTATATCTCGCTATAACCGCCTTACTCGCTTTTCATAACTCCATTGCTTGTTTAAGAAGATTAAAACAAATACTAATTCCGCTTAAGTTTTAATCACTATCTAAGAACAAGTTTAAAATAGAAAAGATTTTCAAATATCTATTCAACCCCCTTCTCAGATAACTTGTGCCTACTAAGAACTAACAATTGGTATCGAGGCGGGTTCTATTTTTACTGACTTACACGCTTTAGTAGATCCAAATGGCACTCGTATTCAAGCGAATCTAGGGCCGGGGAGGCAAAGAAGCCACCAATGTGCAACAAGGATAAATTTGCTAACTGGAAAGTTAGAATGCAAGCTTACATGGACTCAATAGATGAAGATCTATTTGAGACTGTTCTTAATGGGCCCTATATACCAACAAAGCTTGCACCAACCATTGACGAGCCAAACAAAGTACAAATCAAAGTGAAAGAAGAATGGATGATTACGGAGAAAGAAAGCCGTCAACTTGACAAAAAGGCTAAGAACATCCTGCTCCAATCTTGGAGGATGATCTGTTTGACAATGTTGTAAATCGCAAAACGACCAAGGAAGTCAGGAAGCATTCATTGATCATGCACGAAGGAATCAAGAAGTTAGAGAGAAAAACAATCTCTTCTAACACAAAGAAGCATTTAGATGTTTGCTCATGCAAGAAGCGAAAATGTAATCGCCACTTATGAAAGATTCAACATTCTCGCTTAACTCTCTACGAGCATATGGAAAGATCTATCCTAACAAAGATCCGACCATAAAGTTCATGAGAGCCCTCACCGAGCAAGTGGGATGCCAAGACCAATCGCACAGAAGAGAGTCAAAAATCTTAACGAGATGACAGTTCAACAACGATATGGCAATCTCCTGACATACGAGCTGGAGCTGACCCAACGTGCTGAAACCCTTTCAGAAAGAAGAAGGAAGGAAAAGGGTGTTGCTCTCAAAGCAACTAAAATTAAAAATTGCATCATTAATATATGTGTGTAAATACATAGAAAAGAGTTGATTGGTATAGGAAAAAAGTTTCATGTGGTTCATATTTGATTCACAATTATTCCCTTATATATATCGTACAAAAATTAGAATTTTATTTTATTTTTTGATGTTATTCTTTTTTTATTCAAGTTTGATTTAGGACAAATTTCAGATGTATTCTTAATATATTTTTTTAAAAAAATCCTTATTATCTAGAAACCTTAATTTCCTAAAAGAAAGAAAATTAAGAGGAAAAGAAAAAGTTCAATGGGTCTCTCGTTTACATGATTAAGGAAGGAATATCATAAAAGGAAGGATCTAGTTTGTGCTAATATCATAAATTCCCCTGTATATATGCCACTAACAACTCTAAATGGTAGATGCCCATATGTAAAAATAAAAATTATAATAATAATCTTGTTGTACTACCTCCGTTTTTAAAAAAATTTCGTTTAAGATTTTTGCACATAAATTAAGAAAGTCATTTAATACTATTCCTTCAGTCCCTATTTAAATGACGTTTTAGAGATGGACACAAAAATTAAGATAATGATTGAAAAATATTAAATATATTACTCAATTGTCTATAATACCCTTAAATCATTAATTTATCATATCACAAGAGTTTAAAGTACCAAAAAATAGGTAGAGTAATGAGGGGTAATTTTGGAAAAATTATCATTAATTCTCTTAGATTTTAACAAACGTCAATTAATTAGGAATAAATAAAAAACTCTAAAACGTCAATTAAATAAGGACGGAAGGAGTATCATTTAACAATTAAAATTTATTTAAAATTCTATCACTACCTCTTTATGTGTGTCTTTGTGGAAATGTCACCATAAGTCTAACCGCTAATGACAAAATTATCTCTTTAAATTTAGATAAACTTCAATTATTTTGATATAAAAATCTTAAATTAATATCTCAAAGTATTTTAAAACAACAATAACTGAATCACGGAATTTTTGGCATAGCTAATATTGCCAACTCCTCCTTCTAATCAACGGGTTAAATGTTTTTTAGGTCAACATGACTATAAAGTCGATTTACAAATGGAGTTCTCAACTTTTTTTTCTTACATCCAACTCAATCGAATTTTAATTTACTAACAAAACGTTACAAAAGCCAAAGTCAAGGTTGACTTAACGGAAGTGATGATGTGGCAGCTGACTTGTCTAAAAAAAACCTATGTGGCAGTTAGTATGCGACGTGGCAGTGATTATGTAGATTTGAAAGAAATTTTTGATGAAAAAATGGAAAAAAATATTTTAAAGTATAATATAAATTATAAAAATTAGCCAAAAAAACAAGAAAATAAATAAAAAAAAATTAAAAAGCGTAGTTTTTTATTTTTATTTAAAAAAATTAAATTAAAAAAATTAATATTTTTAATAAAAATAAAAAACTGCAGTTTTTTTTAATAATAAAAATGCAGTTCTTTAAAAAAACAAATAGCTTTTTTAATAAAAGAAATTTTTTATTTTTTTATAAAATGCACTTTTTAATCTCTTAAATGAGCTTTTTTAATTAAAAAATGAACTTTTTTTATAAAAAATTTAATGATTAATTGTAAAATATTTTTAATTTTAAAATCTGTTAAAAATATTAAAATCTCTTAATTAAAAATATTTTTAAATTAATCATAATTTTTTTATTAAAAAAACTCTGCTTTTTAATTATTTTATTATAAAAACTATATTTTTTATTTTATTAAAAAAAAGCGCATTTTTTTTATTTTTATTAAAAATATTTATTTTATTTAAAAATCGTGTTTTAAAAAATTGCATTTTAAAAAAAATCGCATTATAAAAATAATGCATTTTAAAAAAAAATTAATAAAAGTTTTTTTGTTTATTAAAAAATGCATTTTTTAAAAAAAGCGCATTATTTATATTAAAAATTGCATTTTTTATTTTTATTAAAAATATTTATTTTTATTTAAAAAACTACGTTTTAATTTTTTTTAAAAAAATTAAAAAATCCAATTATTTTTATTAAAAAAATACGTTTTAATTTTTGTAAATAAAAAACTTTGTTTTTAATTTTATTAAAAATAATTATTTTTATTTATTTATTTTCTTATTTTTTTGGCTAATTTTTATAATTTATATTATACTTTAAAATATTTTTTTCCATTTTTTCATCAAAAATTTCTTCCAAATCCACATCATCACTGCTACGTCGCATACTAACTCGCCACATAGCTTTTTTTTAGACAAGTCACCGCCATATCATCTCCGTTAAGTCAACCTCGACTTAACTCTGCTTTTGTAACTTTTTGTTAGTAAACTAAAGTTCAGGAGTTGACTGTAAGAAAAAAAAGTTTAGTGACTCATTTGTAAGTCAGCCTATAGTACAGTGACCTAGAAAACATTTAACCCTCTAATCAACATTCATAGTGTTGGGAGTTCGTGTATTTGATTGATCTCGTTATGCTTCAAGTCTCCTTTTGTAGAACAATAATGCTACTCCCTCTGTCCTTATTTAAATGACGTTTTAAAGTTTTTTATGTGTCCCTAATTAATTGACGTTTGTTCAAATCTTGGAGAATTAATGATAATTTTTTTAAAATTACCCCTCATTACTCTACCTATATTTTTGTACTTTAAAGTCTTGTGTTATGATAAATTAATGATTTAAGGGTATTATAGACAATTGAGTACTATATTTAATAATTTTCAATCATTATCTTAATTCTTGTGACCATCTCTAAAACGTCATTTAAATAGGGACGGAGGGAGTATATTTCACCGATTTTGTGCACTGAATATATTATTACTCCCTCCGTCTCAAGATAAAAGTCTTGGTGGACTTTTTACGTATATTAAAAAGATGAATAAAATAACAAAATTATCCATAATAATGTCATTAAATATGGAGAGAGAATTAGAATAAGAAAAATATGAGATATTTAATGCTACGGGTATAATAGAAAAATATGTGTAAAAGTTTGGTTATTAAATAAAAATGAACATTTAATATGGGACTACCCAAAATAGTAATAAGGACTTTTCTCATGGGACATGGGAAGTATTATGAATGAACTTTTTTACCCATTCACTTGGAATAGAAAAAAACTGTATCGTTAATTTATTTTGGCTGATTTATTGATTTGTCCTTGGAAATTACTTTGTCTGTTCTTTAATATAAGTATTTTTATAGTTGTGCACACGTATTAAGGAAATAATTGTATAATATTAAATATAATATCAATTGTCTATATTGCACTTGTATTAAAAAAAGAGAGTATTATTATTTATTAGACACAAATTAATGAGAGAACCAAAATTATATTTAATACTCCCTCCGTTCCTAAAAGATTGTCGTTTTAGGAAGAAATTTTTGTTCTAAAAAGATTATCGTTTTGAGTTTATCAATACACATTAGCTATTTTTCCCCTACTTTACCCTTATTTAAAGTTTTTTCCTATTTAAAGTTTTATTTCCTTCCCAATGATTTTTATTCAATTCAATGCTATAATCAAAGTAGTAATTGGTTGAATAAGAAGTAATTGGTTGAATTGAATAAGAAATATTGGGAAGAGAATAATTGGTTGAAACAATTAATAATGATAGTATAGTATTTTCGCTAGGTATTACTCCCTCCGTTCCTAAAAATTTGTCGTTTTAAAAAAAAATTTGTTCCACAAAGTTTGTCGTTTATAATTTTCAAGGAGAATAAATTATTTAATTTCTTATATTACTCATACCTTCTCTCATTGTCCTAAAAAATTCTCTCCCTTGTATTAATAGTTTTCAACTTACCATAAAGGGTAGAGATGGAATTTCAAACAAATTTTACTTGGTAAATAATACTTTTTTAATCTATGTATCTTTTAAGAACGAAGATAGTAATTATATTCCTTAATCTGTGTGCATTAACCTTAAACGACAATTTTTTAAGAACAGAAATATTATAAGAAACAGAGAGAGTACGTAGTATTAAAATCTCTCAATTACAAAAGTCAACACTTAATTAATTGTCACATTATGATTGTCATTTAGTATCAGTTTTATTCTTTGAGTTCATTTTTTTTAGTTTGATGTTACCTAGACACCTACTAATCATGCACATTTTTAATTAGGATATTTATGTCAGTTTACTATGTGAAATTCTCTGTTCACACCGTTCACATATTTGTCATGAAAATTTAGTACTCTATCCGTTGCTAAAAGATTGTCGTTTTAGAAAATAATTTTTGTTCTAAAAAGATTGTTGTTTTGAGTTTATCAATACACATTAGTTATCTTTTTTCTACTTTACGCTTATTTAAAGATTTCTCCTATTTAAAGCTTTCTTCCCTTCTCAATGATTTTTATTCAATTCAATGATATAATCCAAGTACTAATTGGTTGAATTGAATAAGAAACATTAGGAAGAAAATAATTAGTTGAGATAATTAATAAGGGTAGTATAATATTTTTGCTAGTTATTAATTATACTCCTTAATCTGCGTGCATTAACTTTAAACGATAATCTTTTAGCACCAGAGAGAGTACTATTTTATGTAATCAAATGATAAAAAATATATACACTCATTAAACAAATGCATGAATAGCAAAATTCGGAAAAGTCCAACCAAGGAACTATAATTCAATCTATTTTGTTTTTGTTTTTGTTTTCGTGTGAAATATAATACTACTAGAAAAGAGTTGAATTGTGGAGAAAAAAAGTGTACTAGGTACACATTCGATCCACAATTATTCTCTTTTACTATACCATTATGTACCGATATTAGATTTTCATTTTATTTTTTGATTTTTTTTCCTTATTAAAGTTTGTCTAAAATACACTTTAGATATATGCTTAACATTCTTCAAATATTTTTATTTATTAAAATTTCTTTATGACACACTTATAAAACACATGTACAGTAGTTATTTTTTATATTAATATGAATTTATTTAAGTTTGAAAGTAATAAATATGGTAATTGTTGGAGTGTGATTATTTGGGTCTAGCCATGGTGCAGTCCAATCTATTTAATGGTCCGGATCTGGTGATGGCCCATATGTATTTATTATGATAGTGGGAGAGTCCTTATTAAAATAGGATTGTATTCCCTTATTTGGAGGGATAAGGAATCATTTTCCTAGTTGGATGCAGGTGGAGGTTACTTCTATATATATGGCTACAAGCTAGGGTTTAGGAGGACAACAACACAAATATACAACTTGTACTCTCAATATTATTATAGTGGATTACTCTTTCTCTCTTCGTGGTTTTTCCCCAATTGGGTTTCCACGTAAATTCTTGTGTTCATACTTTATATTTCTTTATTTATGTTTATGTGAGTGTATTTCGTGAGTTTGCTTTCACAACAATTACTCAATCAACCGTTGGTGCTATTTTGGCCTGTCCTTTTGGGTGATTTCGTCAGGCGTACAAAATCAGGCGTTAACATTGGCGCCGTCTGTGGGAAAGCTTGTTCTAATATTGAATTAAAATCACCTATTTACCAAAAAGAGGAGAACCTACATATAAAGCTAAGTCTTTTATCTCTTCCTTTATTTATAAATTATTTTTGACAAACATGTTTTGACTTTCAAGTACTCATTCATCAATTAGAATTCTTGATATTTAGTTAGTATTGTGTGTTCAACTCTCGTTATGAATAACAATGTTGAGAACTTTCGTTGTACTATTTACGCGGTAATCCAGGTTATTCACATAGATATATATATCTAGCCTACTTTATTTATTTGAAGACATTATACACATCATGGAATATTTGGTCTCATGTTTATGGCTGGCGATATAGCATGAACTAATATTGTTATTTAACTTTATCAATGTTACTTTTTAATACAAGTTTATTGTTCAACATAATAAAATACAAGACTTGTATACTTTAACTATAAGGGGACCACAAATCAACTAATCCCCAATTTTTATAAGTTTTGGTATGCAGTTATGACAAGGACAATTCCACCTACTTTGCTTTCGGCAAACCCAAAGTCTTGAAAGCCCCATGCTTAAACAAAATAAAATAGGCACCTGGAATCATCACCGATCACCGGGAGAGTAACAAGCCTCAGTATTTTGTTCGATTCAAAAGAATCTAAGTCGCTGGGGAGTGGATGACATGGGCACCGATTAAACTTATGGTCTGGCGATAACCGTCAAAATTCTGGCTCAATTACCTCTACAAATTCTTTGAAGACTACAGATAATGTTTTTAATAAAGATGTGGAGGAATTTGTTTGGGCAACTAAAGTGTCACGCTTTTGGCCAGGAAAAGAGGAAAAAGAAGAACTTTGTTTCACTTTGAAAAGGAACATCCCAAATTTCATGTCTTTCTTTGCGGCAGAACGTGGTACATGGTTCCAATATAGTATTGCCAAAAAATTATTGGGGTTCTACTAGGTGTTGGTGCTGTTAAGGAGGATTTATTAAGAAATAAAAAAAAAAGATGCATCCCATTATCATTCAGAAACTACAAGAGGAGACGAAAGAGGAAGAAGCCCCGCCAGAAACCACTTCGACAATCTCTTTGGCAATTCCTCTTCGGGCTACACCGGTTTCATCATATCTTTGGCTGTTTACTTTCGACAGATATAAAGTTTGATCGAAGCCTCCCACAGGGGTCGAGACGGATATTATGGCGGCATAAGGTCGGAGGGGTTATAAGGTCAGAAAAACGTCCTTCGAGAAGGCTTTGATCTCCCGAAAGGATGAACATTCTACGGATATAAATCTCGAGGATAAAAATCCCGAAGAGACTTTTTGAATACTCTCTTATTTATAAGTTCCTTATAAATAAGAGACTGGGGGGCAATTACAGTTCGTACTTTGGTGGACTTTTGGCTGCTCTCCCGTGACATTTGGGGATAAGGTTGGTATGGCGGTATAAGGTCGGGATCCCATCCTCCGAGACGGACCGACATCCTCTCCAACGGATCACATCCTCTGAGACGGACCGACATCCTCTCCAACGGATCACATCCCGAGACGGACCGACATCCTCTCCAACGGATCACATCCTCCGAGACGGACCGACATCCTCTCCAACGGATCATCGTCCTCCCGAACGGATTACTTCCTTCAGGACGGACCATCATCATCTCGATTAGACAACATCCTTCGAGACGGACCAACGTTCTCCCGAACGGTCAAAATAAATATTTATACGGTTCTTCGGAACGAATACGTTTAGTTCCTCCGAACAAACTTTATAATTTATATTTGGTTGTAATAAGGTTGGTTCGGTTGTGATAAGGTTGGTTCTATATATATTGGGTTGTGATAAGGTTGGTTCTCTATATATTTGGATGTGTTCGGTGGATTATTTATCTGTCTTCGATAGTGGTAAGGTTGGTTCGGTTGTGATAAGGTGTGACATTTATATCTTCGGTAGTGATAAGGTTGGTTCGGTTGGTATAAGGTTGGTTCTATATATATTGGGTTGGTATAAGGTTGGTTCTATATATATTGGGTTGTGATAAAGTTGGTTCTTTATATCTTTGGTAGTGATAAGGTTGGTTCGGTCGTAATAAGGTTGGTTCGGTTGTGATAAGGTTGGTTCTCTATATATTTGGATGTGTTCGATGGATTATTTATCTGTCTTCGGTAGTGGTAAGGTTGTTTCGGTTGTGATAAGGTTGGTTCAGTTGTGATAAGGTGTGATATTTATATCTTCGGTAGTGATATGGTTGGTTCGGTTGGTATAAGGTTGGTTCTATATATATTGGGTTATGATAAGGTTGGTTCTTTATATCTTCGGTAGTAATAAGGGAAATTGTTTATCTATCTTACGAGTGAACAAGAGGAGTGGGGCAGCGATATTGGGAGCCGACAATTTATGTTCGACACATGGAGTTCAGGTGTGATATATTTTATCTTCGGCAAATATGGTCGTTTTATTGGGATAAATTTGTATACTCTCTCATTTATAAGTTCCTTATAAATAAGAGACTGGGGGGGCAATGTTGGAGTGTGATTATTTGGGTCTAGCCATGGTGTAGCTCAATCTATTTAATGGTCCGGATCTGGTGATGGCCCATATGTATTTATTACGATAGTGGGAGAATCCTTATTAAAATAGGATTGTATTCCCTTATTTGGAGGGATAAGGAATCCTTTTCCTAATTGGATGCAGGTGGAGGTTACTTCTATATATATGGCTACAAGCTAGGGTTTAGGAGGACAACAACACAAATATACAACTTGTACTCTCAATATTATTATAGTGGATTACTCTCTCTCTCTCCGTGGTTTTTTTCCAATTGGGTTTTCACGTAAATTTTTGTGTTCATACTTTATATTTCTTTATTTATGTTTATGTGAGTGTATTTCGTGAGTTTGCTTTCACAACAATTACTCAATCAACCGTTGGCGCTATTTTGGTCTGTCCTTTTGGATGATTTCGTCAGGCGTACAAAATCAGGTGTTAACAACACACTTATAAAACACAACCGACATAATGTGTCTTATCTAGAACCCTTAATATTCCTAAAAGAAAGAAAATTAAGAGGAAAAAAACAAAAGAAATCAATGTGTCTCTAATTTACATAAGGAGGTATTATCATAAAAGAAGGATCTAGTTTGTGTTCAAGTCAAGGATGCCCTTCTATATACGCCACTATTAACAACTCCATGGGGTAGATGCCCTTTTATAATTTATAAAATTATAATCTTGTTGCATCATCTTAATTAGTTTTACTATTATCAAAAATAGTTGTTAATTAATTAATTAATTAAGTGTATGTTCTACTTAATTAAATCCAATTCATCTACTCCTCTGTCGTCGCACACTTGTCGGACCTATGAATTGTTTAAGGAAAAAGCCCCTTGAAATTAGGATTTGTCTGTCATTTTTTTTTATGGGACAAAATAAATCGTACAGTAAGTAGACTTGATAATATAGTTGGTTAATTGTCAGATCAACCAATATTAATTAGAACCAAATGGATTGATTATATATTTTTATTTATTTGGGTTGAATAAAGTTTGGAACCATATTTTTAAAAAGAAATATAGGTCCTACCTGGTTAACCATTTTTCGACCCAAATTTTATTTCAAATCTAAATCAAAAATTCTTTCTACCCATATTTACATATTAAAGAAGCTCAACCACCCACCCACCCACCCACCCCAACCCAACCCCCAACCCCCACCCTCACCCTCACCCCACCAAAAAAAAATAAAAATATTATGTGATTATGTATACACCCCTTACCCCCCACAAAAATAAAAATATTATGCGATTATGTATACACCCCTTACCCCCACCCACCCCCACCCCCACACCCACACCCAAACCCAAAAAAAATAATATTATGTGATTATGTATACACCCTTTACTCCCCACCCCACCACCAAACCCCACCCCACACACCCCCCCACCCATACCCACACCCACACTCACACCCACACCAAAAAAATAATATTATGTGATTATGTATATACCCATTACCCCACCCCACCCACCCACACCCACACCCACACCCCACCCACACCCCACCCCACCCCCACCCCCACCCACACCCACACCCAAACCCAAAAAATAATATTATGTGATTATGTATACACTCCTTATCCCTCCACCCCACTAACCCCCACCCACCCACCCCCACTGAACAAATCTCGGGTCAAATTCCAAGTCTGAATCGAATCAAATTCTTCGAAATAAGGCCTCAAACTACTGGCCCAATAGTATCTTCTTGGGTCATCTTAGCCCACCACAGGCTTCCAAAAGGTCATGACTTGAAGGTACTATTGGTAGTAACTTATTTCCTTATTGTAGACACTTGAAATTTTACTCTCACTCATCACATTAACATTGCAGGAGGATTTGGATTCGCCTTTAAGAGGGAACCCCGAAGACAATCCAAATCCGTCTCTGATACTACCGAAAGTTTAACATCAAACCCCTTGATCGCGATGCAGGGTAACCAAATCTAACCTCGGAGATAACCCCGAGGCTGCGCAGATCTAATCACCGAACACACACCGGAGAAGACCGATTAATCTCGGAGATGACCCCGAGGTATCCAGTCTCAGTCCCAACCATGGGAATAGCCACCAACCTTGGTGATGACCCTGAGGAATGCAATTTCGGAGATAACCCCGGAAATGCTTATTTCAAATGCGACCAGCTTCAATCTCGGCGCTCTGGCGAGATCCATTTTGCATACCGACGCACAACATCGGGGAGACAGGCACACCTCAAAGGTGACAATGAGGACCTTCAACAATTGCAGCAGTCCAATCTCAGCGAAGTCTGAGCAACGTCTTCTTTATCAGCCCAATCCGGCGATAACACCGATGAGGGACAACATCGTCATCTCGTCAACACGATGCCACGTCACGTCTCTACGCACCGATGTCCCACAAGGCTAACCAATCCCGAGTGACTATTGTGCGGGTTAACGGATGAAAGTTGAAGCTTGAAGACTGGAGGGCATCGTCCCATCTTCAATGACTTCGCACAAACTCTAATCCCATGCCATCGTACAACTCTCGACAACGGCGGTCCAAAAATAGGTCCTGTATACCTCAAATGGATGCCCGGATTGCACTTCTGAAAGTTCGAGTGGACATTACAATGTCTGAGTGCACGTACTTCGAGACAACCCGACCCGATAAACCCGGGCCAACCTGGGTTGCCTCTGGTACACCTGCGGCTCAGCCGCAGGTACACCTGCGGCTAATATGCCTATAAATAGAGGGCTTGGGGTGTTGATTTTGAAGGAGAAAAAGAGGCGAAACCACACATGATTCGCCGTCCAGTACTACTTATACGATTATATTTTCCTCTTTTAAACACCTGTGAGCTCATATATAGCCTCTTTTGTGACGCCCCCAAAATAGGTATATAACATCCATTCTGAGTCACCAAATACATGGTACAGAAAGCAAACTACAACTTCAATAATACAATTGTCGTGCAAAATACGACACAACACATCACCGTGAGTTTAAATACAAATATTGTCTTCTGACAATATCCACACTCAAATAAGTCCTCGTTACAATTATTCAAACACTATTTTACGAAATAGTGAGGACTCGCTAAAACATCTTTCTAGAACCATCACTCCGCACCTAGACTAGTTCCTGCTATGTTCTCACCTCCTGAGAAAAATGGAACAAAAAGGAAAAGGGTGAGCTCAACTAGCCCAGTAAAGAATATTATGACTAAGATAATATACAACAAATTATCGTTAGTCTTCAATAGGGACAAATCTAATAAAATATAATAACCAACAAGTTTTAGATCAACGACTGCAGCGGAAACAACAATCCATTAGAAGAGTCAAGTAGAGAATGAGTTCTACTATCTTCTAAGATTTAAAAGTCCATCATCAATATTTTATCCCTATAACAAAGAATCAATATACATCTT
Source organism: Panax ginseng (assembly GCA_020205605.1). NCBI lineage: Eukaryota > Viridiplantae > Streptophyta > Magnoliopsida > Apiales > Araliaceae > Panax > Panax ginseng. The sequence goes on along the minus strand of CM035147.1, from coordinate 9,573,929 downwards.
TAATCAAATATTCATCTTTGCACTACTGGGCCAAAGATATTTATTTGTATCACCCAGATTAGTCATGTTCACTCAACACTGCTCATCTTTGCACTACGGGCCAAAGATATTCATCAGTTAATCATTTATCTTTGCACTACAGTAGAAGATATTTAGTAATATCATCATTTAGGACTGAGGATGATGAAAAATATTTTAAAGAAAACGAATCCAGTGAAACGGAAGGACAAATAGTAGGGATTCGTATAACAGTTTATCCAAGATCAATAATACTTCATAAATACCAATTTTGAAGCAGAATTCAAAAATAAAGATCAAATCATGGGTACAATCAAAGATAGTAACCATAATAGACATCTTGGACAAAAAAAGAAAATTTTATTTTTCGGTAAATAGTGCCGTATTCGTGAATAATGCCTTATACGTGAATAGTAACCCCAACACAAAAAGTTTCAAATTTGATAAAAATTCAGATCAATACTTCGGCATAATGATATTGAAGAAATAATATCATATATGAAGAAAATAACATCTCTTGCCTCAAAATATCGAAGATTTCCGATCGGAATATCCAGATAAAATTTGAAGGAAACTTGCACTGATGAATAGAAACTCACAAAGTATCTAAATACTCACAAAATACCCTCAATAATCTAGAGAGAGAAAGAGAGAAAACTTGTTTCTAGTGTGATTTTTAATTCTAACTTAGCCCTCTATTTATAGGAAAATGTTAGTAGACTTGACCTGCAACCTGATGGCTTTACCTGCTACTATTCCCACCCACCACATTTGAATAAAAATTCAGCACATTTCTTCACCAACCACAAGTGGGGCCCACTCAATTCTAGAATTTTCCACCAAAATGCTAAATTCGGATACTTCAACAATTTCTGAACCAGTCACCTCTTAAAATTTATAACAAATTATACGTTCAATTTTAACGGTTCAAAATTTGTGGACATATACTCAACTTATATATGTATAACATATCCAAAAATTATAATGATCCAACGGTCGGATTAAAAATTATAACTCACACAATATATCTTAAAAACACTGATTTAATTTTTAATACCTCCATTCCGACAAAAATACTGATAAAATACCTCAACAGTAACTCCTTTATTTTTAACCACAATAAATATATCCAACATTTATATCCACATAAAATAAATATTTCCTTATCATATGAATCAATAATTAATTATTCACAAATAATATTACGTAATCACATTTATGACAACCAAAGTTCTCCTGTGGAAAGGGGGTTTTCCAATAAGAATTTCTCCTTCTTTGGCGCCGCAATTAGGTGACCAAACCTCTCCTTGATGTAACTTTCGATTAATCGCCAATAATGCTATCTAATAATATTATTCAAATAATATGAATTATTGATCCGATAATGGAAAATACTGCAGTAAGTGACAATTATTGAAACAACAATAATATAAAATATCAACGCAAAGAATTATTGAATCAATAAAATAAAATATTGAGCAAGAATTCATCGTAAAAATTATTGAGTAGTGCCTTCTTTACGTAAGGATCAATAATTCATCAATGCCGCATCCGCCAGACATCAGATTTTAACCACCGGGTATTCTAACAAAGTTAATCTGGTAATAACTACTGTTATTATTTATAAAAATTCAAACTTGTCATTTTCTTCATCCGATAGTTATTATTATTATGGGGCCCACAAATGATCATACCATTGCATTTAAAAATTCCCAACAACAAGAATATTCCACGACCAAACGAATATTCCCCACATCAATGATTATTTTATAACCACTTGCATATTTTGCAAAATTTGCACATTTCACCCATAACCAAAGAATTATATCAAATTAATACCTTATTATTCACAAATATAATTAGAGGAAATTGATTTTATTTATAATAAGTTGGGGTCTTAAACCTCCCTCCTTATGAAATTTCACATCGAAATTGACATACGATACTGTGTGTTTCGAAAGGTGAGGATACCTCGCTTTCATTTCGATTCCAACTCCTGTGTCATTTCTTCAATAGCATGGTTTCTCCATAAAACCTTAACTTGTGGTATAACCTTGGTGCGTAGGACATGCTCTTTCCTATCCAAGATCTTAACAGGTACTTCTTCGTACGTTAAATCTTTGGCTATCTCGTCTTGTTCTAACGCAATAATATGGTTCGGGTCTTTCACATATTTACGAAGCATGGATATGTGAAAAACATTATGAACACGAGACATACTTGGAGATAATGCGAGTCTATAGGCCACATTTCCTATTCGGTCAAGAATCTCAAATGGACCAACAAATCGTGGATTGAGCTTTCCTCTCTTTCCAAATCTTGTAACTCCCTTCCATGGAGCAACACGTAACAATACATGATCTCCAATATTAAAATCCACGTCCTTTCTATGAAGATCAGCATAACTCTTTTGTCGATCTTGTGAGGTTTGAATACGTTGTCGAATCATTTGGATCTTTTACGTAGTCAATGCGTACTAATTCTCGGTCCCAACAATGTTAAGCTCCCCACTCGTCCCAAAGATAATCGGAGAACGACACTTTCGTCCCATACAACGCCTCAAATGGAGCCATGCCTATTCTTGCTTGATAACTGTTGTTGTAGGAGAATTCCACCAGTGGCAAGTACTTATCCCAACTTGCTTTAAAATCTAGGACACAAAGTCTTAATAGATCTTCAAAGGTTTGAATAGTCCTCTCTGATTGACCGTCCATTTGAGGATGTGTATGCTTAGCCAGCCGAATCAGAATCTGCCCATAGCTTTCTGCAAGCTAACCCAAAATCGTGAAGTGAATCTTGGGTCACGATCCGAAACTATGGATACTAGCATGCCATGAAATCGCACAATCTCATTCACGTACATACGAGCAAGACGTTCAAGGGAATAAGTCTCACGTATCGGTAAGAAATGGGCAGACTTGGTTAATCTATCAACAATAACCCAAATCGCATCTATGCCTTAAGAAACCTTGGGAAGACCCGTAACGAAATCCATAGTAATGTGTTCCCACTTCCATTTCAAAATTTCAAGTGGTTGTAGTGGACCCTTTGGCACTTGATGCTCCGCCTTTACACGTTGACAAGTTAAACACCTCGAGATAAACTCTGCGATCTCTCTCTTCATATTGTTCCACCAAAATGTATGTCGAATATCATGATACATTTTGGTACTCCCAGGATGGATTGCAAACGGGGTGTCGTGTGCCTCCATCATGATTCTATGCTTCAAGTTAGGATCGTTAGGAACACAAAGTCTGGAGTTGAATCGAAGTATTCCTTCTTCATCGATTCTTGCTTCTGGAATAACACCTTCTTGAACTTTCTTCTTCATACGCATCAGCTCCATGTCCGTAGCTTGAGCAGCTTTAACTTTATCGATTTAAGTCGGTTCTACTTGTATATTCGCCATTATCATGTGGGTCCCTGGAGTCTTTAATTCTACCTCCATCCTTTGCAAGTCATACAGAATGGGCATTTGCATTAACAATATCGCACTCGTACTCACATATGATCTTCTACTCAATGCGTCAGCTACTATGTTCGCTTTTCCAGGATGATATTGAATAGTGTGATCGTAATCTTTCAATAGTTCAAGCCAACGTCATTGCCGCATGTTGAGTTCTTTTTGGGTGAAGAAATATTTGAGGCTTTTATGGTCCGTATAAATCTCCACTTTCTCCCCATACAAGTAGTGTCTCCAAATTTTCAACGCTGAATACGATCACGCCAACTCTGTAGATCATGAGTAGGATAATTTCTCTCATATTCTTTGAGTTGTCGTGAGGCATAGGCTATGACTTTCCCATGTTGCATGAGAACGCATCCTAACCCTTTGCTCAAGCATCATTTGTATATAACAAATCCATCCGTACCGGATGGTATTGCCGAAACAGTCTTGAAATGAGTCTCCTCTTGAGCTCTTGAAACTCTTCTCGCATTCCTCGCTTCCATACAAATTTTGTATCTTTCCGAGTCACCGAGTTAATCGGAGTAGCGATTCGAGAAAATCCTTCCACGAATCTCCGATAATAACCAGCTAAGCCTAGAAAGCTACGCACTTCGGTCACCGACTTTGGTTGCTCCCAACTTTGTACTGCTTCAATCTTGGCCGGGTCGACAGATACTCCATGTTTTGATACCACGTGCCCAAGGAATGCTACTTCCTCAAGCCAGAACTCGTATTTCTTCAGCTTGGCATAAAGTTTGTTTTCATGAAGCCTTTCAAGTATCAGCTTCAAATGGTGCTCATGATCTTCACAGCTTTTGGAATAGATGAGGATGTCATCAATAAAGACAACAACAAAGCCGATCCAAATATTCCTTGAATACACGGTTCATCATATCCATGAAAGCGGCGGGGAGCATTAGTCAATCCAAAAGACATGACTAAGAATTCATAATTCCGTCATCGGAGTTCGAAGGCGCTTTGAATATCCTCGCTTTAATCTTCAAATGATGATATCCGAATCTAAGATTGATCTTTGAAAAGAATTGTGCTCCTTAAATTATTGGTCGAACAGGTCATCAATGCGAGGTAAAGGATACCTATTCTTGATGGTGACATGGTTTAATTCTCAGTAGTCAATACAAAGTCGCATACTCCCCGTCTTTCTTCTTTACGAATAAAATAGGAGCACCCCAAGGAGATATACTAGGACGAATGAAACCTATGTCTAACAATTCCCGTAGTTGGACTTTTAACTCCTGAAGTTCAATAGGAGCCATTCGATATGGGGTTTAAAAATGGGTTTTGTACCCGACTCAAGGTCAATAAAGAATTCAACATCACGTTACGGGGTAGGTAGGAAGTTCTTGGAAATACATCGAAAAATTCTCTAACAATGTAAATATTATTCAAATCGACTTGTCTTTGTTCAAATCCATAACATGGGCTAAGAAAGCTTGACATCCATTTTTCAATAAACGAATAGCTTTATGGCTTGATATGATAGTGACTGATGTAGTGGTTTAGTTGTTTGAATTTCGTATGACAGGTTGGTTAGGAATATGAAAACTAACAACCTTACGAAAACAATCAATTTTGGCATGATGAGTGGTTAACCAATTAATTCCTAAAATCACATCAAAAGTAAGTATCTTAAAAGATATAAGATCAACAGGTAATGTGATAGTGCCAACTTGGATCATGCAAGATTTATAAACTGTAGATGTAACGAAGGTTTCACCCAATGGAGTTTCAATAGATAATTCAAAGTCCAATTTCTCTAGAGTCAAGTTTAAACGTTGAGCACAAGTAGGAGAGATAAAAGAATGGGTAGAACCGGTATCTAGTAAGGTATAAACTTCGCAGGAGTTCAAGATTAGCTTACCCATAATCACCTCGTTCGGGTTCCTCGCGTTTTGGCCAGTCACGACAAACGCTTTTCCAGGAACCGCTGATTTCGACTTATCCGGATGTACCCTTGAGTCACCATCCCCGTTGAACTTGGTTTCTGCTGAACAATCTGAGCTATGTGGCCTTCCTTTCCACAGTTGTAACATACCTTGGATTGTTGTGGGCGGTTTGGTGATATGTCCTCTTTCCCACATTTGTAACATCTAACTGGCGGTGGTTCTCTTCCCCTAAATTTGTTGTTGGTCTTTGGTCTTCTTTGCTGGCGATGTCTTCCCGTCATTGTTGAATCTCCTCTTTCAGAAATGTCCACTTGACTCACTTCTCCTATTATCATGGCCACGATGACCACCTGAGTAGTTACCACTTTTGTTCGTATTTTTCCCTCCTCGTTGGTTATCATCGCTCTGATGAATGCTGTCACCGGTATGACCCTGGTTGTGGTCCCTCGGTTGAACATACTCATTATCTCACTCTAATAATTGAGCCCTGTTTACAACATCTGAATATAAAAAAAATTTATGAGATATAAGATATTGCCGAATCTCGGGCTTTAGACCTCTCAGAAACATCCTCGTCATTCGTTCCTCATTTTCGACCAAATGAGGTGCAAACTTGGATAACTCTGCAAACTTCACCTCGTACTGGGACACCGTCATGTTGTTTTGTTCCAGTCTGATAAACTCCACCTCCTTCATATGACGAATACTTTCAGGAAAGTACTTGTCATTGAATAGTTTTTGAAACGTTTCCCAAGACATGCTGAGTGCGGCTGGCTGGGTACGCTTCACAGACTCCCACCAATAGTCTGCCTCACCGCAGAACATAAAGGTGGCAAATGGAACCTACTGTTCCTCCGTGCATCCCAAGACATCGAATATCTTGGTAATTTGCTTGACCCAGGTTTCCGCCATGATCGGATCCAGCTTTCCCTTAAATTCTGGTGGTCCCAACTCCTTGAACTGCTTGGCTGTGACAAGCCGCGCATTGCTATCATTTCCACCAGTATTTTGTGCACGAGTCTCCCTCGTTTGGTTTTGCATGAACTGCAAAAAGCTCCTAAACATTCCATCATTCATCGTTTGCTTGGTAGTGTTGTTTATAGGAGGAATATTGCCTTCCTGTTGCACGTTCTCCTGGTTTGTAACTAAAGGTTGTTCCACAGTCTCATACACTCCATTGTTAACGTTCTTAGCGGCCATTCTTTAATACTGCCATAAAACAAGGGTTAATTAAACAATTAACATATCACATAATATCCCTATATTATGACTGACCAACAAATAAGCTTAGATAAGACACACTAGCGAAGGATTTACTCATCTCTCCCCTCCTAGTTCTATTCCCTGATCTCCGCCAGAGACCATATCCTAAGCTCGATACCAATCTGTGATGCCCCAAAATAGGTATACAACACCTATTCCGAGTCGCCAAATACATGGTACGAAAAGCAAACTACAACTTCAATAATACAATTGTCGATGCAAAATACGACAACACATACTCGTGAGTTTAAATACAAATATTGTCTTCTAGACAATATCCACACTCAAATAAGTCCTCGTTACAATTATTCAAACACTATTTTACGTAAATAGTGAGGACCGCTAAAAACATCTTTCTAGTACCATCACTCCGCACCGACTAGTTCCTCGCTATATTCTCACCTCCCGAGAAAAATGGAACAAAAGGAAAAGGTGAGCTCAACTAGCTCAAGAAAGAATATTATGACTAAGATAATATACAACAAATTATCGTTAGTCTTCAACAGGGAAAAATCTAATAAAATATAATAACCAACAAGTTTTAGATCAACGATTGCCAATGGAAACAGCAATCCATTAGAAGAGTCAAGTAGAGAATGAGTTCTACTATCTTCTAAGATTTAAAAGTCCATCATCAATATTTTATCCCTGTAACAACAATCAATATACATCTTTAATCAAATATTCATCTTTGCACTACAGGCCAAAGATATTCATTTGTATCACCAGTTGGTCATGTTCATCTCAACACCTGTTCATCTTTGCACTACGGGCCAAAGATATTCATCAGTTAATCATTTATCTTTGCACTACAGGTCGAAGATATTTAGTAATATCATCATTTAGGACTGAGGATGATGAAAAATATTTTAAAGAAAACGAATCCAGTGAAACGGAAGGACAAATAGTAGGGATTCGTATAACAGTTTATCCAAGATCAATAATACTTCATAAATACCAATTTTGAAGCAGAATTCAAAAATAAAGATCAAATCATGGGTACAATCAAAGATAGTAACCATAATAGACATCTTGGACAAAAAAAAGAAAATTTCATTTCTCGGTGAATAGTGCCGTATACGTGAATAGTAACCCCAACACAAAAAGTTCCAAATTTGATAAAAATTCAGATCAATACTTCGGCATAATGATATTGAAGAAATAATATCATATATGAAGAAAATAACATCCTTTACCTCAAAATATCAGTACTTCTGATCGGAATATCGGTATAAGGCTGAAGGAAACTTGCACTGATGAATAGAAACTCACAAAGTATCTAAATACTCACAAAATACACTTAATAATCTTGAGAGAGAAAGAGAGAAAACTTGTTTCTAGTGTGATTTTCAATTCTAACTTAGCCATTTATTTATAGGAAAATGTTAGCAGACTTGACCTGCAACCTGATGGCTTTACCTGCTACTATTCCCACCCACCACATTTGAAATAAATTCAGCACATTTCTTCACCAACCACAAGTAGGGCCCACTCAATTCTAGAATTTTCCAACAAATTCATTTATAAACCTAATTTCTGAATCAGTCACCTCTTAAAATTCATAACAAATCATACGTTCATTTTTAACGGTTCAAAATTTGTGGACATATACTCAACTTATATATGTATAACATATCCAAAAATTACAACGATCCAATTTGGATTAAAAATTATAACTCACGAATATATCTCAAAAAACCGATGATTTAATTTTTAATACCTCCATTCCGGCTAAAAAATACCGATAAAACACCTCAACATTAACTCCATTATTTTTAACCACAATAAATATATCCAACATTTATATCCACATAAAATAAATATTTCCTTATCATATGAATCAATAATTAATTATTCACAAATAATATTACAAGAATCACATTCATGACAACCGGGCCGTTCCCGGAAAGAAGGGGCTTTCCAATAAGAATTTCTCCTTCTTGGCCCGCAATTAGGTGACTAAACCTCTCCTTGATGAAACTTTCTAGACATTGCCAATAATGCTATCTAATAATATTATTCAAATAATATGAATTATTGATCCGATAATGGAAAATATCGCGGCATGCGTTGATAATTATTGAAACAACAATAATATAAAATATCAACGCAACAATTATTGAATCAATAAAATAAAATATTGAATAATAGAATTCATCGTAACAATTATTGAGTAGTGCCTTCTTACGTAAGGATCAATAATTCATCAATACATGCATCCACGCCAGACATCAGTATTTTAACCACCGGGTATTCCAACAAAGTCGATGGTAACAACTACGCCGTTATTTATAAAAATTCAAACTTGTCGTTTTCTTCATCCTACAGTTCTATTATGGGGCCCACAAATGATCTACATACTGAGTAAATTAATATTCCCCGACAACAAGAATATTCCACGACCAAACGAATATTCCCCAACAACAATGATTATTTTATAACCACTTGCATATTTTGCAAAATTTGCACATTTCACCCATAACCAAAGAATTATATCAAATTAATACCTTATTATTCACAAATATAATTAGAGGAAATTCGATTTTATTTATAATAAGTTGGGGTCTTACAACTTTTGTACCCACAAAAGCCAGTGTTTACCCACTCTAAAGATATAGAAGCCTTTTTAGCAGTCAACTGTAAGCCTTCTCACACACTTTAGAGTTTTTCTCTTCATCTTTGCACACACCCTTCTACACATTGAGAGTCGTGTTGCTTGCTTTTGCCCAGACTTTGGTCCGTGGTTTCATTCCAGTCTGTATATATATATATATATATATATATATTATATATATATATATATATTTATATATATATTGACTAACATTATCGAGTTATGCCTCAATTGAGCTTAGACTTCGATGCCCTGAGCGTTTATTTGCTTTTCTATATATATATATATATATATATATATTTATATATATATAGAATCGTGTGTGAACTTTGTTCGATGAGCCTGAGACTTGATGCCCGAGCGTTTACTACTTTAATATATATATTATATATATTAACTGTGTGTCGAACTCTGTTTGATGAGCCTGGATTTTATATCCGGTGCATTTATTCACTTTTATATATATATATTTTTATACTTATATATATATGAACTATGGTCGAACTCTGTTCGATGAGCCTGAATTTTATGTCCGGTGCATTTATTCGCTTTTATATATATATATTTATACTTATATATATATGAACTGTGGTCAAACTCTTTTTTGATGAGCACGGATTTTATATCCCATGCATTTATTACTTATACATATATATATATATATATATATATATATATATATATATATATTTATTTATTTTCGTCCCCGCCTCGAGTTTCCTTCGTGGCGCTTGATCGCTTCTTACTGGCTTTATTTACATTTTTGATCCACATGGAGGTGCTTCGTGGTTGGTGATCATATGCGTATATATATATATATATATATATATATATATATATATATATATATATTTACAACTTATATATATATATATATATATATACCGCTATCGCTTTCATATAAATTGCGAACATGTGATCACAGATTCATCTCATTGGATCTAGATTCGGTTCCGTGATGGACATTTTCAAAGTATGTGTGACTTGTAAATTATTCTCACAATGGTGTCGAATTTTCTCGAGATGGTTTCCATACCCACGAGGAAGTCGGCATTATTTTTGTATATTATTTTCATACGGATGCCTCGCACCCGTCAAATAAAATCAATTAAGTCGATCACTTAATAAAGTGGGAGTGTAAAAGGTCTCAATTCCTATTGAGCATCGTGGGTTTGAAAAACCTCTTTTATAAAATATCATCGCCATATCTTGCTAAAAATTAAATTTTACATAAATTCAAACCACAATGTATATAGGTTCGAACGAGGCCTCGCACAACTTCCATATAACAAAGACATTGACCCACACACACACACACACACACCGGATAATAGTTTCTTGAAAAGAGGCGGTCACCGTGGTAACACGGATGCTCTGGGTGCCTAACACCTTCCCCAAGATAACCAAGTCCCCTGGACCCTAAACGAATCTTGGTTTCACCGACCAGATAACAATGTCACATCACCGGGTCAATCGATGCAAACCTTTTCTCAACAGTGTTGGTACAACCATTTAAAAAACCAATGGCGACTCTTAATAGTCCATCGTCGACATTATACATGTCGGAACCTTTTTCACTTGTTTTTTCGCATAAATCTCACCTAAAATGAGAACACCAAAGAACGAGTAACGGAAAGGACACCTAAAAATCCCGGCGTCGACGGTGGCGGCGACTCTGCTTTGGGGACTCCAAAGAAGAGGACTTAAGCCGCTACTACAATCTTTTCAAAACAATTATCTTCTTGTGTGTGGATGTTGCATTTACATTTTGATGAATGTGTACGAATGCATTTCCTTATTGCACTTAGTGCTTCGCACCATAACTGCTTATGATGCTAGTGCTTCGCACCATAACTGCTTGTGATATTAGTGCTTCGCACCATATCTGCTTGTGATATTAGTGCTTCGCACATGTCATCATTTTCATTCGGTAAGACGCGATGTATATGAATGTATGTTGTGTGGTCCCTCCACCAGGAGGTTATCCCATCAGTGTTTGATTACTTGACTCGTGAGAAGACTAATTCTCCGAGGCTCAGGAAAGGCACCACCCAAATTCGCTCCAGTTGAAAGACCTGATTAACTTCCCGTCAAGTAGATTGCGATGATTTGGGAACCTAATTCATGCCAAAAAGCCGCGAGAGTAACCTAAGATAGGTCAGCCTCTGATAAACCCAAAACGGAGGAAAGTCTCTTCATGCTCTCATTTCAATTAGTTGTAAACACAATTACTTGTAATGTCATTTCATATCTATCTCCATGTAATGAGAAATATGAAGAAATGTGTACACATACATGCTACAAACAGCTGACATCCGTTGTGCAGGATAAAAAATTCCTAAAATGGACACATCACATTGCATGTTATTATATACATTCCCTAAATACTAAACTATGCAAGTCTTTCATAGGGAATCAATCGGACCTACTACCCGTTCAAAGTCCAAAAAGGCAACATGCCTGCAGTCAATCATGTCGTCATCCGACCAGACTGAACTTAATCCAGTTTCTCGTAAAGATTTCGATGGATTAAGCAAACAAATTACAGATTTGGCTGTTCTACTCAAAGAATTACACCAGTCTACACAAGGTCAGAAAATACCCATACATGCTGAATCCTCCACAGAAGGAGGAATCCAGGTCATTACCATACCTGAACCACAGTTGGATACGACCAACAAAACTCATGATGCTACCCATCCCACTGGAGATCCAGACACTGGTGACATCAAAAAGAAAGTCCTCCAAATGGAAGAGACCCTTCGCATTATCAAAGGAATTGGAACACACGGGAGTGTTTCATATGCTGATCTGTGTATTTTTCCTGGTGTTCATTATCCAGAAAAATTTAAAACTCCTGACTTTGAAAAATATGACGGGTTAGGAGATCCTTACACATATTTAAAAGTGTTTATTGGAGAACTTGGATCTTATGCAGAGGACGAAAAGCTCAGAATGCAATTATTCCAAAAGAGTCTAATTGGAGAAGCCCGTTCGTGGTACACAAGATTAGACAACCCCAAAATCCATAGTTGGGAAGAGCTAGAACGTGCCTTCCTCACTCAATACAGCTTTCAAACTCAGATGGCTCCTGATCGGTATCAAATTACCAAGATCAAGAAATAATTTAGCGAGTCTTTCAGAGAGTATGCTCAGAGGTGGAGATGTCTGGCTGCCCAAGTTAGTCCTGCCATGACAGAATCAGAAATGGTCATGACTTTCATATACATACAAGAAGCTCCCTTCTATGAGAGAGTTTTAGCCGGCATCGGCAAACCATTTTTGAAATGGTCAAACATGGGGAGATGGTGAGATGGGATTGAAGTCGGGAAAGATTCAAGACCTAGTCGTTGCACTCAAAGTCATTCTTGATCACATCCAACTGGAAATTATGGGAACAACCCGAGGGTCCATAAAAAGAAAAAGAAGATGTTTCCACGATACTACGGTGGTCAAAAAGGCAATCGAACATGCCTATTCAAAGGAGAAACTATACTCCTTTTCAAGCACGGTCTAAGAACCCTCCAATACCAAAAGGTGGAGAAGTCAAACGCCCTCAAGTGTTTACACCCTTAGGGGATACCCTCGAGAACATCTTAAATCTTCTGACAACACAGAAGAAAATTATGCATCTTCTTCCACCAAACAAATTTTCTAATGGATTCGGGTTTCAATGTCATTTAGGAAATGTGCTTATCATGCCGGGGCACCGGACATGATACTCGAATTATTGGGCCTTGAAACACAAGATCCAGGACCTGATAGACAATGGAGAGATCGTGGTCACCAAACTAGATCAACCTCACGTACAAGACAACCCTCTTCCTCAACACAAAGAAGAAGAGGTCAACATGATTAATTGGAGCAATGGATAGAGTTCCAACTTCAAATTTGTGAATCTTCCTGCACCCTCAAAGACGGTGATGACAGATGGGATTATGCCAAGTTCCAATTCACAATGGAACGAAAGATGAAAGCTCTCTTCAAACAAATTGAACAATTGGCGGAACTGGTGACTTATCAGCATCAAGTGACATGTCAATTAATCAGCTAGGAGCACGCCAGTCTCCTACCCCTTATCATGAATATTCCCTCATCACTTTCAGAAAATGAAATGCTGGAAGACAAAGTGACGAAGAGAGCAAATGCCAAAGCCCGCCGGGATTTCACCAACAAAAGGGAATTCACCTATTTGGGCCAACCTATGGAGGAAATCCTTCATATGTTAATCAATGAAGGAAGAATCAGTTCCCTTCTACCTCAAATCAACCCTCATTCAGGACGGTACAACTCTGATGGAGTATGTCAATATCACTCCCGAGTCTAAATGGTCACAAAGACGTAGAGAATGTTGGGCACTTCGCCACCTTATTCAAAATCTAATTGATAGTGGTGTCCTGCGCCTAGCAGACGAGGATACTGTGTTCCGGGTAAGTGAGGATTCAGGTCCTACCAAGTGGAAGAGTGTGGTAGCAGTCATATCCACTGAAACTGATGGGATTAATACCTTACTCACAACGCCAACAATTCAACTTAAGGGAGGAAACAATCCTTTGAAAGTGGCCGCTCCCGAGCATATCAACTTGCCATGCAGAGCACAATATCCTATTGTTATCTTCATGCTAAGGTTCCGTGGGAATTATGGAGAAGGTGAAGGATCCACCTCACATACAATCTAACTGCGATTGTCGAAGAAAAATCCACCAGATCTCCCCATCGGGTGATGAAGCCCACCACCAAATCAAAGGGAAAATACCCCTAGAGAAGATTAAAAAATTCCTCCGTACCGTGGGTCAAATGAAACTACTCATGGTTTTAAGTTTGAAAGAAGCTCCACAACAAATATCAATTTTGGACTTGGTCCTAACTTCCAAAATCACCTAAGGTCTTGTTAAAAGTTCTAGAAGAAGCTTATCTCCGCACATCACGGATACGGAAAAGTTTCAACATATGGTTGATCACATTTTCAACAACAATGTGATATCCTTCATCGATGATGACATACCACCCGAAGGGACCCCATCATTGCAAACCGTGTGCACATTGCGCCTCTTATCCTTCTGATATATGGTAGCCGGAGTCTTAATAGATGGAGGTTTCTCTCTCAATATCTGCCCATACGCTACCTTGGTGAAGATGAATATCAATCTCAACAAAATTCGGAGTAGCCATACTATCATCAAAGCTTTTGATGGAGCCCACCGTAACTCGGTCAGAGAAATTGAGCTGCCAATTGAAATTGGTCCGCACACATTCTGCGTGTCTTTCCATGTACTCAAGATAGACTCGGGATACAACCTGCTCCTGGGATGACCATGGATTCATATGGCTGGGGCAGTCCCCTCCACTCTTCATCAACAGTTGAAATACATCATCAACAATAGCCTGGTCACAGTCAACGCTGAACAAGAGATTCCTCAGCACGGGGACATGCCGTTCATCAATGCCAATGCAGATGTAGAACCGATCCGGCCATGCTTTGAAATAAGCAATACCCAATACCATGCTATTGGAGCAAAGCATTGCCTGAACCCAAGATTTCTGCCGAGGTAATGTCGGCCACTCAAGAAATGATGTCATTGGGGCATAAGCCGAGACAAGGGTTGGGTAAAGATTGCCAGGGTATCAAGTACCCAATTCGATTAACCATGCAAGTTGAATAGGGCTGAAGCTATCTTTGCCATTCTAGTCACAGAATCCTCATAAACATCAGCAGATTCCTTCAGCTTCAACCATGTGGCGTTTATCTTCGCCTTCAAACTCTGAATCCACACAACCTCCCGTAAAGGTGCCAGCCAATGTAATGGCTATGTTATTTCCCAAGCCAGTACTGGTGAAGGAGAAAGAAATCTTTGTTCCAAATCCCGCAGTGGAAGAAGAGGAACAAAGAATCAAGCAAGACGTCATACGGATGATGTTCGGTATACGCATCATCGTTCATGATGAACATACCAACAGATACACCCCAGAAGATGATTGCCCAGATGTGATGGCCATCATTCAAGACAGGGAGGATGATGAAAATCCCTCCATCACTGCGGTCCACCCGGACTTTACCCTTGCCAATTGGAACAACATTCCTTGCTTTGGTCGACGAGGGTAAAACGGGCAGAACTCTTTCTGCCCTGTAGATATAATAACTGCTTACTTTTTTGTACAGTATTAGCAGTTTATTTTGCCAGTATATGCTAACACTGTGTATGATCAACACATTCCATATATACTAAGTGAAAGCATATTTTGTTTCAAGACTCAATTTAGATGTGCTCAGATTTGCGGATCACGATGCCTCTCTACACAAGGATTGTACCTTTGATGTAGAGATGAATTGAAATTGATGGATATCTGAGGATGAAATTGAGGTGCCTCCAAAATTCAAGAATGGGTCAAAGACAAACCCAAACCCAACCTTGATCAAACCACTTCTTTCAATCTCGGAACCTTAGAAAGCCCTAAGTTAATCCAGTTGGTTCGGACCTTACCCCAAACCAATGAGAATGACATGGTTACTGTTGTTAACCCAATTCCAGGATGTGTTTGCATGGTCTCATGAAGACATGGTGGGTTTGTCCACTGACATTGTCCTTCATCGACTTCCTATTAAAGAGGGATTTAAGCCAGTCAAGCAGAAACTCAGGTGATTGAAACCTGAGTGGAGTTTAAAGGTGAAAGAAGAAATTGTGAAACAATTTCAAGCTGGCATCATCATGGTGTCTACATATCCTGAGTGGATATCCAACATCGTGCCTGTACCTAAACTTGGAGGGAAGGTGCGAGTTTGCGTGGATTACCGGGACTTGAATAAAGCTTGCTTAAAAGACAGCTTTCCCGTGCCATTTATCCACATTCTCATTAACAATCTTCGCTTGTACGACATGTGTACCTTTTGTTTGATTGCTTCATGGGTACCATCGGATCATGGTTGCCGGGAAGATCGTGAGAAGATCGCTTTCATCACTCCTTGGGGAACTTTTTTCTATAGACGGTTGTCATTCGGCTCATCATCAATGCCGGAGCTACCTATCAACGAGCTATGATGGCTCTTTTCCATGACTTAATGCATAAAGAGATCGAGATCTATGTGGATGACATCATTGTCAAGTCCCTAAGGAGGATGACCATCTAGACCATCTCGTAAAGTTGTTCAACAAAGTTGCGTAAGTATAACTTGAAGTTGAATCCAATTAGATGCCTTTGGCGTTAAATCGTGCAAGTTGCTAGGATTTCTAGTCGACCACAAAGGGATTGAGTGGATCCCGCCAAAATCCAAGCCATCAACCGAAATGCCCATTCCTCGACACGGAGAAGGAAATACGGGATTTTTGGTAAGAATCAACTTCATCAAGAAGTTTATCTCCCAACTCACAAAGAACTCCTTGTGAGCCAATCTTCAAGCTATTAAGGAAGAACTCCTCCATGAAATGGAATGATGAGTGTCAGAATGCCTTCCTTACAGTCAAGAAACAACTAGTCAAAGCTCCCATCTTGGTACCACCCAGGGATGATATTCCCCTGTTCATGTATCTGTCCGTAAATGACAATGCCATTGCGTCTTTGAGACGAGAAAAGACGATAGAGGCCAAGAACGAGCTATCTATTACCTCAGCAAAAGGTTTAGCAGCAGCGAACACAAGTACACTCTGATTGAAAAGACGTGTTGTGCTTTAGCATGGGCCTCCGTGAGGTTATAACATTACCTCCATGGTCACACAACCCATATCATATCCCGCATGGATCCTCTCAAGTACATATTCAGCAAACCCATGTTAAATTGCCGGCTGTCCAGATGGCAGTTGATCCTACAACAATTTGACATCATATATGTGACTCAAAAGTCCATCAAAGGTCAAGGAATTGCGGATCAATCGTCAGCCAGACCTTCGTGGGATTTCAAACCCTTGAAAACATATTTCCCCGATGAAGGAGTAATGATAGTGCAGCAACACCATCAGTACGATACATGCCAATAATGGAAGATGTATTTTGATGGAGCTGTTAATATGGAAGGTTTTGGAGCTGGAGCAGTTCTAGTATCGATACGGGGAGCGATATCCCATCGTCACAAATTATAGTTTGTCGGCACCAACAATACTACCGAGTATGAAGGTCATCTCATGGGGCTAAAACTTGCCGCTCAATGGGCATCAGGCGGTTAATTGTCTTTGGAGATTCGGAGTTGGTAATCAGACAATCCACCAGAATCTATCAAACTAAGGAATTACATTTGCTGCCTTACCATCGGCAGGTTTTGAAGATGGCTTTGGAGTTCGAAAAAATCTCCTTTCTACATGTTCCTCGTAATAGGAATGACTTTGCGGATGCATTAGCAACTTTGGCCTCCACGATTAGCATATCGATATCGCATAAAGACCACTTCTTTGGCGTTGTGATTTCCCTGCACAAGGCCCCAGCCTATGGGAATTACGTTAGAGAAGTATCGGATGAGCTACCTCCCATCCAATATCCTTGGTATCAGCATATCAAGGAATATCTGCGAGATGGATCTACACCCGCTGAGGCGAGCCCGACTGAGAAAAGGCGGATCCATCGACTTGCTATGAAGTTCTACCTGAGTGGAGATGCGCTCTACAAAAGAGATGCAGGACTAGGTCTCCTCAGATGTTTAGACAAAGATCAAGCCCAAAGGCTTATGGGTGAAATCCATGGTAGAGTCTGTGGCCCCCACATGAGTGGCTCCCTCCTTGTCAGGAAAGTCCTCAGGACGGGACATTATTGGCTATCTCTCAAAGCTGATTGCAACAACCACGTCAAAAGATGCTATCAATGCCAGATTCATGGGAATGCTATACACGCCCCTCCACGGGAACTCCACAATATGAGTTCGCCTTGGCCCTTCTCAATGTGGGTAATGGACGTTATTGGGCCCATTGAGCCTAAAGCCAGTAATGGTCACCGATTTATCTTCACCATGATCGACTACTTTACCAAGTGGGTAGAAGTAGCCTCCTTCCCCAGGGTTACTAAAGAAGTTATCATTTCTTTCATCAGAAACAATGTCGTCAGACAACGCCAAAAACCTCAACAACCAAATGATGAGGGAATTATGCAGTAAATTCCACATCAAACATCTTAACTTTGTCATCTATCGTCCAAAGATGAACGGTGCTGTTGAAGCGGCTAACAAAAACATCAAGAAGATTATGCAAAAGATGTCCGCCAACCATAAAGATTGGCCTGACCTATTGCCTCTGACTCTGTTAGCCCACAGAACCTCAATGCGCACTTCAACTGGGGCAACCCCCTACGCTTTAACCTATGGGATGGAAGCAGTGCTCCCCATAGAAGTTGAGATGGAATCTCTCGAGTGTTGATCGGCCACCGGATGGATGAAGACCAATGGGTACAAGACAGGTATCACCAATTGTCTCTAATAGACGAAAGGCGAACTGCGGCTATCTTCCATGGTCAGTTATATCAGCAAAGGATCGCCATATCCTACAACAAAAAAGTCCGGCTACGACAGTTTAAACAACATGACTTGGTTTTGAAGAAAATTCTTGACAACCAAGATCAGGACAAAGGAAAATTCGCTCCTAACTGGGAAGGCCCGTTTATTTTCAAGGAAGTATTGACAGGAGGCGCTCTCAGATTGCAAGAAATGGACGGCGATTAATTTCCACAACTCATCAACTCAGACACCGTGAAACGGTATTATGTCTGAAGTAACCAGCAAACACCCTGGTGCATAATCATCAGGTCACCAGTCATTCCGGTTCTTTAACCTTTTACCGCATACAACTTTCCTACACTTTGCCCCTCAGGGAAACATACATTTCAAGCCAGCAGCCTGGCTTTCTCCTCTGCGTTCCTACAACTTAGGTCATCCCACCGTGGATTGAACCTTTTGCGTTTGCAGTTTGGCTACCCATATCTGGGATCAAACTTCTCATACCTGCAGTTTATCCTCAACCTAGGATTAAACTTTCTCCTCCCCGGACTCTGACCTGCACATTGGATTACGCTTTTCATCTCGCCTCGAGGCGAACTCGTCGACGATCTCTCTCTTCAATAGGAGTACGTAGGCAACCATTTCACATGGCCCGGTCGCAATAAAACAAAAACAACAAAAACATTTCTACCCTTGCAAAAAACAAAAAAACAAAAGCATTCCTACACCATGTCAGCCATATACAGCGTTGAACCTCTTACACCAGGTTCGAACTACGCAGACCTGATCTCCTCTTCGATAGGAATACGTAGGCAGCCATTCATGGTGCGGTCTCACCCCCTACCAAAACACAAACCCTTGTCAGTTGGTACTGGGATCATCCCTCAATCCATTACATTTTATTCGGCTTCAGACCAAAGGGATGGAATTACCTGAACTCCTCCCAAATAGGAGATTCGGCGACCATCTAAGCTGCGGTCATACCTTGAAGAGCAACACCAATCCATAAGAGGTGGAATTAACTAGGCTTCTCCTAAATAGAAGTACCGGCGACCATCTGTGGTGCGGTCAATCTCAGAGAGGAAAGCAACACTCCTCTCCATATTTTCACCTAGAAACCAGTCCCAAGACACCAAAGATGGTAGGGATACATAGAGATCGATGATCCATTCTGAACTATCCAGAGACAACTCAATGTCCATCCACCCAGGAGGAATTTAGAATACATCAAGATCACAAGCCCTGAAGAAGCGGGCAAAATATCAAGCAAATAGCAGGGCATATCTAAAGGGGAAGTGATCCAAAAATATATTTCCTTGTCATATATAATGCTGTTTGATATATATGCAATGTAAACTGTACATGACAAAATGGCTAAGCTAGTCTGTGTAGGTAAATACAAGCTCATCTACAAGTTAGGATATATGCGAGCTAACAAGCCCAACATGGCATCCCTCTCAGAAGACGGAGGCGAAGCTGTGGTCTCTTGTATGAGAATATCCACATGACCCAAAAGATCTGTAGCTGTCTGCATGGTGACCATATGATCATCAATATATGCTCTCATCTCTGCAATCATGCCAGTGGTAAGCGACCTCACCGCAAAGATTATCTATGATATGGCTACATCCCGGAAGATATAGCACTATCCCGCTCAACTATCACCGCATCTCTGGCTGATATAGCCTCATCCCGCTCAACAACAGCGGCATCTCTGCGATCTAATGCCTCGTCTCTCTCCAATAGATCGACGTCCCTCACATTTAGAGCAGTCAACATCATAGATCGAATCTGGTCTCTCTCAAAGGTCATCAGATGAAGACTCGCTCTAAAATCTTGTCTTAGTGATGAATCACAACAAGATCGGGTACTAGGAGAATCTAGAAGAAATGTCGGCAACCCAAAGAACGGCTCCTCCTCGATGTAGGTATCGGTGTCCTCTATGGGCTCTACATCGCCTAACTTCGCCTCCCAGTCATCGCAAATATCTGCTGCAGCCCAATAAAATCTCCGTCTCCATCCATGCGAGTACTTTACGTAATAAGCTGGGATGATCGATTGAAAAAGCAATATCTCTCATGATCCCAAAGAAGCGTATACACGAGATCGGGTCCTTTCTTTGAGAGGTATCGAGAAATTTAACGCCGACCCACCGCCCCCTCGAAAGGATGAAAATCTCGAATCGTCAAATCACTGCGACATCACGGCCAGTGGGTGATAAGTAGTCACACCCCTCAAGCCAGCCAGAGGGAGGAGATCCATGCCCGGAGCGTGAGTAATGAAGCTATATGGGGAGCAAAGCCCCGAGCACAGCAATATGCTAAATGGATCTCTGATATCCGCTAAAAATGCAGACCAGGACTGAGCATCTGTACACTCCGATGGCTGGAAGGAGTATGACATGGCCATATCGTGGGAGAAGCAATAACCATGTCGTCTAAGGGTACCAACCGATCTCAAGTGTGACATAAACCACACGTACAACATGACCGAACTCCCTGTGAACACTCTTGTAGGATACGTGCAACAATAGGATGCCGACCGTAGGGTCTCTGCTACGATCATAGGTACAATGGTGCGACCCTCTCTAAGAGCTCTCACAGCCATAATAACACCAATGTCTATCTAGTCCATATATCGTTGCATATAGACATACGACAGTACGCACAACAGTAGTACATCAACTCTGGCCAAACGCCAATGGTCCTCCGGTGCGGTGAAATCCCCGGCATATCGTGAATAGCTATCCTCTAAGCCAAATCTGTCATATAGAAAACGCTGGGAGATCACATGGCTAGATGTCAGCTCGTCCTGCACTACTCTGCGCCACAATCCTGTGAGAGTCATGAATCGTCTACTCATGTCTCCCAAAGCCAAATGCACGCAAGGTCTGTCTAAAGGCAGCATCATCAAACGTGCATACTCCTCCAGAGTAGGAGTCAACTCATGGGTGCCAAATCGGAATACCTGCCTATCTGGTAGCCAATGCTCTAGCATCCCGTCTACAAACCCTACATGAACCTGAAAAGGTAATAAAGTCATGGTATGTTGTAGCAACTGATCTACGGTTACCCTATCTGGGGGTGACATGCTATCATACCACGATCGCATACCTAATGCCACCACTGATGGTGGGGTATGATCTATACGACTAACTGTCGAAGAAGACATCTGTGCGGGCATCGTCATAAGACAATTCAGGGGTCAATGCCGAATATCTCTGGACAAACATACATATGCATAACATGATACATGCATAACAGATAATGGATGGCAATATGATATAGGGAATGAAAAACGGTGCATACATTCCTAAGTATATCATCATCTAATACATCAGCTCTGTACAGCTACAAATACAAGGAAATGGGGCACAACCGCCCTACTACTAACAGAGGCCTATTAAAAGATATAGCGAGAATGGGGAACAACCACCCAATATCTAACAGAGGCCTATCAAAAGATATAACGAGAATATACATCAGAAGAAGACCAGGGTCTCGATGTTCATGTCCTCCTCAATCTGCTCCACTGATGTAACTCCTCCCGAAAGTCTATCGGATCTCTATCAACAGGGGATGTCGGGGGCCTATAAAGAGGAGGATCTGCATGGCAACAAAATCGAATGGGTCGTCGAGGGGCGGCGCTTGAGCTTGGAAGGAACAAATGACTCTTGCCTCTCTGGATCTCTCGCCAAATGCCGGATAAATATGTGTGCTCGATCCAATCTACGGGTCAAGTCATCAATCGGGTCATATGAGTTTGAGCTTCGGACACAAGCTACCCAATCAAATCATCAAAGATTCTCGAACCATATCCCCATGAACGTGGTGGCGCGTGGTCTGGCTCCAATAGTGCGAGGGACCACCACATTGGAACGTCTCCTGAGTACATGGACCCTCTCGATAATGCAAAATCGTCAACCCCCAAAAATGGGATATCGGTGACGGTGACCGTGATATAGGCAACGATGGCCGACAGGAGGCAAGATCGGTACACGGATCTCCCTTGTGATGCTCCTAATGGCACGCTCTCCTAAATAGAGCTCCCAGCCTCCATCAGTGAAGAGAGGAACTCTCCTAGTGGAAATCAAATACTCGACTCCGGTCGAATGTCCATCCTCAAAGCCGATGGTCAAATGCTCCCTGAATAGGGAATCCATGTAATGGTACCGCCAAATCAAGAACTCCAACAAGATATCTGGCGGAGTGAATCCCTCACCACGTGGGACCTCCGTAAAATAGAATGGTGCCATCGTCGTCCTCGTGGATAGGTATCTAAACCTAACACACTCACAGGACGTAAACATGGAAGCCTCTCATAGGCCCAAAACTGCCAACACAATGGCAAAACATCTGCTATCAGTAAACACTCTTAACCTATGAATGGGAAAAAATAAGAGAAATACTCACTAGCAGAAATGGGTAAAATCCTAGCCAAGCCTCAGTCAAATCCTGTGAGCGCATACGCATGCCCCGGAGGAAATAGGCAAAGGTGTAAGAGCCCCAATCATACTCTCCTATACGGTCCACATCACGTGTGGCGCTGATCAAAGCAAAGTATACCGTAGAAGAGTTATCTGCTATGAAGCAGCCTCGAATGATCATCAGGAATAATCACTGCAGAACGCGATCCCTGATCCTGACATCATCAGACATGGGCTCACTCAAAAGCCCACTCATAGCATCTACGCTCAAAGGACCTGAACGGACAGTCCTGCCTTTGAGCGCCTCCGTCGGAACTCCTAGTAAGGATCAGATGGTAGCAGGGGTGATATTCTCCATGCAAGACACTGGCTCCCCTCCAAACCCCATACCTGTGATAAATCGCCAGTCCATAGGTGTCATCATCACCTCGCAATCCAGTAGATGGATTGACTGAGTCTGATGAAACCATCGCTCAGACAATGCCCTGAGGTAACCCCAGGGACAACGATGGGGAAGGATGGAGAAGAATGCCCCGAATCCCCACTCATGCACTATCGCTTTGTAGTCAGGATGAAGCGCCTGGTACATGGAGTGAATGCTAAACCAGTTCCCTCGAGGCTATGTAAAACCTGGAACCTGCATGAAATGCAGATCAACATCATAACCCTTTAATCCTCATCAATAGGAAAGAAGGAAGATTAAAGTCTAACGCCATACCTCATTAGCATGCAAGTACATCGATGGATGTCTACTCAAATCACCCAGCAACTCTAGGTTTGCCACCTGAATGCTCAGAAGCTCCCTACGAGGGACATGTGCAGCAGGAGCGGGATCCTCCATCGGAATATCCGCCTCCTCGTCCTCAATGTCCGCACATCTACCGACAGATTTAATCACGGCCCCACCAACCGACGCGAGGCTATCTAATGTAATCAGGGACGAGGCACTTTTGAAGCCCTCCGCCAGACGCCGTAAGTGGTCCTATAGAACCGCTTTCGGTGATCTGGATCCATAATATCTGGACAACAAGTCTCTAAATCACCTCAGAAAGGGTGTGGTATTTCCTTACCTGGAGCTTTTTAAATGTATTTATGACTATATGCGTGCATGCATTTACTTTAACATATAATAGAGTTAAAATGCATGACTACCCAATGCCTACATTTGGAAAATTTTTGCCATAGTCCCCTTTGAAAATAGGACTATCCACATGTACGTAGACATGTCTAGGTGGCCATTCAGTAGCACACCTACCCCAAAGTCATATACATAATATATGCATTAAAAATTAAAATCATCATGCACAAGGCCAACCTTAATGCTAGGAGTACTTTGCCTTTCTACCTTTTGCTCATTGGACCTCAAATAGGACAAAAAATGGTAGAAAAATGTGCCAATTTGACTGTCTCAGAAGTTAAATTTTTTCACATAATTATGTTCAGCATGGTTTAATACTAACATTTGCTATGTTGAATATTTTTTATCAAGTCATTTGTGCATACATAATCACTACTATGTGTTTAGATGCATTTCGTGCGATAACTCACAATCTAACAGACAGAAACTGGAAAAAATACATACATACGTTACCAGGATAGTGTAGAACACTTGTACGGTGACAGAATTTGCAGAAACCAGCCCGAACTCAGCAGATCTGAAGATGGCTCGCGGTTTTCCCTATGCAAAGCGAGTTGAAAATGACTTGTGAAGACCAGCCTGCAGGATTTATGATCCGCTACCGTCATGAGCCCACCTAAGGCTGCGATGGAGAGGCAGCACTGCGGCACCCCAATGTGGGTCCCACCCCTCCAGCTCGGTCCAGTTCGAGTTACAAAGGAGTTCTTACATACTAGAAAGGTCAAATCGAGAATAAAAATGCCACGCGATTGAGCAAAATAGCAAACAATCCTGGTTTTCTCGGATGAGACTTTGAATCTGTACATCGCCCATTGGTAGTCACCCGAACACGAGGTATACCCTGCCAATGATCTCATTTGTCATAAATCACATCTGGCAATACCTCGTACAGGTCCGATGCCACTAACTCTGGGTCGTTACCCTCAGTAAATCCCCGACGGGGGTTACAACGTGAGTCCCCAACGGGGGTTACAACGTATGTCCCCGATGGGGGTTACAATGTAGATCCCTGGTGGGGGTTATAACACGTTCAGCCATTGACAAACATATCAATGAAGGTCAAGCAGCCTTAACGTTATTCCAGCTGATGGCCAGTAAACCCATTAAAACATTGAGAACTATTTGGGAGTTGCGTACGTACTCATGAGTCCCTAGTAGATCCCCAACGGGGGTTACAACGTATATCTCCGGCGGGAGTAATAATGCATGCTCAGCCGTTGACACACATATCAACAAAGGTCAAGAAACCTTGATGTCATTTTGGCCGATAGCGATTAAACCTATCAGAGCTCTAGAGCTATTTGAGGTCTTCATACCCAGCTGCTCATATTCCCCAGTGGATCCCCGGTGGGGGTCACAATGCAATGCTCCATTGATCTACACGTCAGCGAAGGTCAAGCAGCCTTGACAGTATATCCCATAGGATTTCTCAGCCGTTGATTCGCATGTCGGTGAAGTACACATTAACGGTCGGTCGCATCCCCGACAACATTTCTTCGTTAGCGATAAATCCAATGTAATCTTGACATGACTGGCGATACCAAAATGGGAAAGGTCAATGTTATCAAAGAGGATAGATGATGGAATAGTAAATCCAACAGAATCTTGACATGACCTGGAATAGTAAATGTGTGCATGCATTTACTTTAACATATAATAGAGTTAAAATGCATGACTACCCAAAGCCTACATTTGGAAAATTTTTGCCATAGTCCCCTTTGAAAATAGGACTATCCACATGCACGTAGACATGTCTAGGTGGCCATTCAGTAGCACACCTACCCCAAAGTCATATACATAATATATGTATTAAAAATTAAAATCATCATGCACAAGGCCAACCTCAATGCTAGGAGTACTTTGCCTTTCTACCTTTTGCTCATTGGACCTCAAATAGGACAAAAAATGGTAGAAAAATGTGCCAATTTGACTGTCTCAGAAGTTAAATTTTTTCACATAATTATGTTCAGCATGGTTTAATACTAACATTTACTATGTTGAATATTTTTTATCAAGTCATTTGTGCATACATAATCACTACTATGTGTTTAGATGCATTTCGTGCGATAACTCACAATCTAACTATGAAACTGGAAAAAATACATACATACGTTACCAGGATAGTGTAGAACACTTGTACGGTGACAGAATTTGCAGAAAGTAGCCCGAACTCAGCAGATCTGAAGATGGTTCGCGGTTTTCTCTATGCGAAGCGAGTTGAAAATGACTTGTGAAGACCACTGCGAGGATTTATGATTAAGCGCTGGTAGCAAGGCCCACTTTAAGGTCGCAGCAGGTGCACCTCGCGACACCCTATGTGGGTCCCACCCTCCAAATTTCGGTCCCATTCAAGTTGAAAAGGAGTTCTTGCATACTAGAAAGGTCAAATCGAGAATAAAAATGCCACGCGATTGAGCAAAACAGCATACAATCCTGGTTTTCTCGGATGAGACTTTGAATCTGTACATCGTCCATTGGTAGTCACCCGAACATGAGGTATACCCTGCCAATGATCTCATTTGTCATAAATCACATCTGGCAATACCTCGTACAGGTCCGATGCCACTAACTCTGGGTCGTTACCCTCAGTAAATCCCCGACGGGGGTTACAACGTGAGTCCCCGACGGGGGTTACAACGTGAGTCCCCGACGGGGGTTACAACGTGAGTCCCCAACGGGGGTTACAACATATGTCCCCGATGGGGGTTACAACGTAGATCCCTGGTGGGGGTTATAACACGTTCAGCCGTTGACACACATATCAATGAAGGTCAAGCGACTTTTAACGTTATTCCAAATGATGGCGATAAACCCATTAAAACATTGAGAACTATTTGGGAGTTACAGACGACTCATGAGTCCCCAAAGAGATCCCCAATGGGGTTACAACGATATCTCCCATGGAGTAACAATGCATGCTCAGCCGTTGACACACATATCAACAAAGGTCAAGAAACCTTGATGTCATTTTGGCCGATAGCGATTAAACCTATCAGAGCTCTAGAGCTATTTGAGGTCTTCATACCCATCTGCTCGTATTCCCTAGCGGATCCCCAGTGGGGGTCACAATGAAATGCTCCATTGATCTACACGTCAGCGAAGGTCAAGCAGCCTTGACAGTATATCCCATAGGATTTCTCAGCCGTTGATTCGCATGTCGGTGAAGTACACATCAACGAAGGTCAGGCATCCCTGACAACATTTGCTGTTGGCAGTAAATCCAACATAATCTTGACATGACCTGGCGATACCAACCAGGAAAGGTCAATGTTATCAAAGAGGATAGATGATGGAATAGTAAATCCAACAGAATCTTGACATAACCTGGAATAGTAAATGCGTGCATGCATTTACTTTAACATATAATAGAGTTAAAATGCATGACTACCCAATGCCTACATTTGGAAAATTTTTGCCATAGTCCCCTTTGAAAATAGGACTATCCACATGCACGTAAACATGTCTAGGTGGCCATTCAGTAGCACACCTACCCCAAAGTCATATACATAATATATGCATTAAAAATTAAAATCATCATGCACAAGGCCAACCTCAATGCTAGGAGTACTTTGCCTTTCTACCTTTTGCTCATTGGACCTCAAATAGGACAAAAAATAGTAGAAAAATGTGCCAATTTGACTGTCTCAGAAGTTAAATTTTTTCACATCATTATGTTCAGCATGGTTTAATACTAACATTTACTATGTTGAATATTTTTTATCAAGTCATTTGTGCATACATAATCACTACTATATGTTTAGATGCATTTCGTGCGATAACTCACAATCTAACGAACAGAAACTGGAAAAATTACATACATATGTTACCAGGATAGTGTAGAACACTTGTACGGTGACAGAATTTGCAGAAAGCAAACCGAACTCAGTAGATCTGAAGATGGCTCGCGATTTTCTATGCTTTAGCGAGTTGAAAATAATCGTGAAGACCAAATTTAGGATTTATGATCCACGCATGACAAAGAGCCCACCGAGAGATGCAAAGCAGTGCACTGCGGCACCCCTATGTGGGTCCCACCCCTCCGGCTCGGTCCAGTTCAAGTTGAAAAGGAGTTCTTGCATACTAGAAAGGTCAAATCGAGAATAAAAATGCCACGCGATTGAGCAAAACAGCATACAATCCTGGTTTTCTCGGATGAGACTTTGAATCTGTACATCGCCCATTGGTAGTCACCCGAACACGAGGTATACCCTGCCAATGATCTCATTTGTCATAAATCACATTTGGCAATACCTCGTACAGGTCCGATGCCACCAACTCTGGGTCGTTACCCTCAGTAAATCCCCGACGGGGGTTACAACGTGAGTCCCTGACGGGGGTTACAACGTATGTCCCCGATGGGGGTTACAACGTAGATCCCTGGTGGGGGTTATAACACGTTCAGCCGTTGACACACATATCAATGAAGGTCAAGCAGCCTTAATGTTATTCCAGCTGATGGCCAGTAAACCCATTAAAACATTGAGAACTATTTGGGAGTTGCGTACGTACTCATGAGTCCCCAGTAGATCCCCAAGGGGGGTTACAACGTATATCTCCAGCGGGAGTAACAATGCATGCTCAGCCGTTGACACACATACCAACAAAGGTAAAGAAACCTTGATGTCATTTTGGCCGATAGCGATTAAACCTATCAGAGCTCTAGAGCTATTTGAGGTCTTCATACCCACCGTCAGATTTCCCAAAATGGATCCCCTAAAGTCACAATGCAATGCTCGTTGATCTACGTCGTCAAGGTCAAGCAAATTTCGACAAAGATATCCCATAGGATTTCTCACCGTTGATTCGCATGCTCTGAAGAAGTACATCAACGAAGGTCGTCGCATCCTCGACAACATTTGTTTGTTGGCGATAAATCCAATGTAATCTTGACATGACCTGGCGATACCAACCAGGAAAGGTCAATGTTATCAAAGAGGATAGATGATGGAATACTAAATCCAACAGAATCTTGACATGACCTGGCGATACCAACCAGGAAAGGTCAATGTTATCAAAGAGGATAGATGATGGAATATGTTATACACATCCTCAAACAGATCAAGCTTTATCCCCACAGATCTCTTGCACATAAGAGGTATCTCTTCGGGATCAAGTCATTATCAAGAACACAGGAATTTGGTGATAACTCCAACATCAACATCCTAAAAGATTCGGCTTACACATCAAATCTGGTCAGCATTGCCAATCTCTAGTTGATGTAATAGGGATCCAGCAATCATCCCCAGCATGTTGGGCTACAACCCCGTACACATGCATCATGCATTTACATCATATTGCTATCCATAGTACCATGTTCGTATTGTTACGTTTCAAGTGTCTAGGATTCTTTATCCTACCCATGCATCGCCATGCATGAGTATGATAAAGAGGGGCATCTATGAGACACTCAAAATTTTCTCACTACTCATCACATTAACATTGCAGGAGGATGATTCGCCTTTAAGAGGAACCTCGAAAGACAATCCAAATCCGTCTTGATACTACCCGAAAGTTCAACATCAAACCCCGGATCGCAATGCGGAGTAACCAAATCCAACCTCGGAGATAACCCCGAGGCTGCAGAGACAATAATACCTAACACTCATCGGAGAAGACCGATTAATCTCGGAGATGACCTCGAGGCATCCAGTCTCAGTCCCAACCATGGGAATAACCACCAACCTTGGTGATGACCCCGAGGAATGCAATTTTGGAGATAACCCCGGAAATGCTTGTTTCAAATGCGACCAGCTTCAATCTCGGTGCTCATAACGAGATGCACTGTACCAGCCCGACAACAACATCGGGGAGACAAGTTGTAAGACCCCAAATAATTAATAAATGAAATTTAATTTCCTCTAATTATTATTTTGAAATAGTAAGGGTTGATGTGATTAATGTAGATAGTTATGGGTAAAATACGCAAATATTTCAAAATAAGCAAGTGGTTATAAAATATTCATTGTTGTTTGAATATTCGTTTGGTCGTGGAATATTCGTACTGTCGGGGAATATTCGTACGACGGCGCAGCCATTTGTGGGCCCCATAACGAAAAAGCGATTGGAGGAAGAAAACGAAAAATATAAGTTGTTTAAAAATAATCAGGCGAAGTTGTTACTGCTTACACTAATTGTTGGAACACCCGGTGGTTAAAACACGAATATCGCTGGCGCATACTCAGAAGACACTGCGGTGATTGCACCAATTATTGATTCTTACGTAAGAAGGCACTACTCAATAATGGTTACAGTAATTACTGTTAAGTATTTTATTTTATTGGTTCAATAATTGTTGCGTTGATATTTTATATTGCTGTTGTTTCAATAATTGTCATTACATAGTATTTTTCATTATCGAAGCAATAATTCATATTATCTTAATAATATTATTAGATAACATTATTGGCAATGTCTAGAAAGTTCTGTCTAAGGAGAGGTTTGGTCACCTAATTGCGCGCCAGTAAGGAGAAATTCTTATTGGAAAGCCCCCTCTTTCCTGGGAACTGCCTGGTTGTCAATATTGTGATTCTGTAATATTATTTGTGAATAATTAATTATTGATTCATATGATGAGGAAAATATTGATTTTATGTGGATATAGATGGAGAAAATTTTTAATGTGACAATTGTTGAAAATTGAAATTTTATCTTTTCCTCGATAAAATAATTCATTTAAATATATATATTATTATATTTTAATAATATAATAATGGTGATATTTTTACAACGAATGTGGGATATATGAGTATACGAGGAGGAAGAGTATTTTTGTTGCAATAAATGTTTAAAACATGTTAAACATGTCGGTGGACCCCATTTATTGACTGAAATTTGATTATAGCCTCTAAAATCACCCGTTTGTGGATTTCAGTCAATTTCTGTTTGGAATTTGGAAAAACTTTCGTCTGTAAAGTTGCAAAGAATTGAATTTTCTATAAAAACTCGCGAAATTCAAATTTTCTGATAAAAGGGCTATTTATTATGAATTATTAAAGTTCCAAAGCTCCGAAATAATTGATTTTTGAAAGTTTAAAATATTTTTAATTACTAAAATGTGATTTTCATTTTGTGGCTCTCATTTAACATGTGGTATGAGCTGAATTCAGTTGATAAGAGTGGGCGTTGGAAAATTTTAATATAAATTAATATTTTATTAAATTTTCTGCTTTGGTGTTCTAAGCATTTTCCTATAAATAGGGTGCTTAGGTTATAATTGAAAATCACACCAGAAACTGAAGTTTTCTCTCTATATTATCATCGTCGTATTCTTGTGAGTATTTTGAGTATACTTTGAGTATTGCTATACTGGTGAAAGTTCAAGTCATAGCCTATATCCTGGTGTTTCAAATAAGAAGTATCGATTTTTTGAGGTAAG
Organism: Panax ginseng; assembly: GCA_020205605.1. Lineage (NCBI taxonomy): Eukaryota > Viridiplantae > Streptophyta > Magnoliopsida > Apiales > Araliaceae > Panax > Panax ginseng. The sequence continues at coordinate 9,542,331 of CM035147.1, read as the reverse complement.
GGATATTTTTTTTTTTTCAGAATGATATTATTTCTTCAATATCATTATGTTTGAAATATTGATCTCAAGTTTTTATCAAATTTGGAACTTTTGGTGTGAGAGTTACTATTCACGTGATACTGACCACTATTCACTTAATCATTTACACTATTCATCGAAAAAATAAAAATTTTTCTTTTCGTCCAAAAATATCTATTCGGATACTAGCTTTGATTGTATCCATATTTTGATCATTCTTGAATTTTACACCACTATGATTATTTTTGAGGTATTTTTGGACGTGGATAAAACAAAGTACGAATCCTTAATCCTTAATCCTTGTCATTTTGTTTCACTGGATTCGTTTCTTTAAAAAATATTTTTCATCATCCTCAGTCTTAAATGATGATATTATTGAATATCTTTGGCCCGTAGTGCAAAGATGAATGATTTATGATGAATATCTTTGGCCTGTAGTGCAAAGATGAATGATTTCTGATGAATATCTTTGGCCCGTAGTGCAAAGATGAACAGGTGTTTAGATGAACATGACCAACTGGTGAATGTCCTTGGCCTGTAGTGCAAGGATGAATATTTGATCCCAGATATATATTGATTGATGTTACAGGGATAAAAAAAAATAGACGATGAACTTTAAAATTCATACATAGAAGATAGTAGTTTGCATTCTCTACTTAACTCTTCTAATGAATTATTATTTTCGCTGCGAATATTGATTTAAAACTTGTTGTCTATTGTATTCTATTATATTTTTTCTTGTTGAAGACTAACGATAATTTTGTTGTATATTATCTTAGTCATAATATTCTTTACTGGCTAGTCGAGCTCACCCTTTTCATTTTTGTTCCATTTTTCTTCTCGTGGAGGCGAGAATATAAATAGTACGCAGCCTCGGGTATGGAATGAAAATTCTAGGGAGAGTTGTTTAGTAGTCCTCACCATTGTTGTAAAATAATGTATCAATAATTATGATGAGGATTTATTTGTATGTGGATATTGTCTAGATGGCAATATCTGTATTTAAACTCACAGTTTTACTATTGTAATAATAAAGTTGTAGTTGTTTCTGTACCGTGTATTGACAACTCAGAATGGGTGATGTAGACCTATTTTGCGGGTGTCACACAAGCACACCTCAAAGGTGACAATGAGGACCTTCAAAAATTGCGTGCAATTCAATCTCAAATAAGTATGAGCAATGTCCGCTGATCATTAATCTGGCGATAACACCGGTGAGGGGTAACATCGTCATCTCATCAACAGGATGCCACGTCACGTCTCTACGCAACGATGTCCCACAAGGCTAACCAATCCCGAGTCACTATTGTGCGGGGTAACGGATGAAAGTTGAAGCTTGAAAACTGGAGGGCATCGTCCCATCTTCAATAACTTCGCACAAACTCTAATCCCATGCCATCGTATAACTCTCGACAATGGCGGTCCAAAATAGGTCCTGTATACCTCAAACGGATGCCCGAATTGCAGTTCTGAAAGTTTGAGTGGACATTACAATGCCTGAGTGCACGTACTTCGAGACGACCCAACCCAAAAAACCCGGGCCAACCCGAGTTGCCTCTGGTACACTGCTGGCTCACCAGAAGTACATCTCATGGCTCACTTTGTGTAGTACTCCTATGACAATATGCCTATAAATAGAGGGCTTGGGGTGCTAATTTTAGGAGAAAAAGACACGGGAAACCCCGCACAATTAAACTTGACTACGCCCACACAATGTATTTTCCTCTTTTAAACACCATGAGCTCATATATAGCCTCTTTTGTACCCACATAAGCCAAGAGCTTTACCACTCTAAAGATATAGAAGCCTTTTTTAGCGATCCGTAAGCCTTCTCACACACTTTAGAGTTTTTCTCTTCATCTTTGCACACACCCTTCTACACGCCGAGAGTCGTACATTGCTTTTGCCCTGGACTTCTCTATCTGTGGTTTCATTCGATCAGTATATATATATATATATATTATATATATATATTTATATATATATTGACTAACATTATCGAGTTATGCCTCGATTGAGCCTGAACTTGATGCCCCGGAGCGTTTATTTGCTTTTCTATATATATATATATTTATATATATATGAACTGTGTGTCAAACTTTGTTCGATGAGCCTAGACTTCGGTCTGGAGCGTTTACTGCTTTAATATATATATTATATATTAACTGTGTGTCGAACTCTGTTCGATGAGCCTGGATTTTATATCCGGTGCATTTATTCGCTTTTATATATATATATTTACTTATATATATATGAACTGTGGTCAAACTCTGTTCGATGAGCCTGGATTTTATATCCGGTGCATTTATTCGCTTTTATACATATATTTATACTTATATATATATATGAATCGTGGTCGAACTCGCTCGATGAGCCTTGATTTTACATCCTATGCGTTTATTGCTTTTATATATATATATATATATATATATATATATATATATATATATATATTTTTCGCCCCGCCTGAGTTTCCTTCGTGATGATTGATCGCTTCTTACGGCTTTATTTACATTTCGATCCCCACGGAGGTGCTTCGTGGTTGGTGATCATGTTCAGATATATATATTTACACTTATATATAAATATACCGCCATCGCTTTCATACAAATTGCGACGATTCATGCGGCGCCTAGGAATCATGTGATCACAGATTCATCCCATTGATTTAGATTCGGTTCCTCGTGATGGACATTTTCACCGTAGTGGCGACTTGTAAATTATTCTGCGATGTCTGAATTTCCTCAGATGGTTTCCATACCCACGAGGAAGTCGGCATTATTTTTGTATATTATTTTCATACGGATGCCTCGCACCCATCAAATAAAATCAATCAAGCCGATCACTTAATAAAGTGGGAGTGTAAAAGGTCTAAATTCCTATTGAGCATCAGGGTTTGAAAAACCTCTTTTATAAAATATCACTGCCATATCTTGCTAAAAATTGAATTTTTACATAAATTCAAACCCTGTGTATATAGGTTCGAACGAGGCCTCGCACAACTTCCATATAACAGCACATTGACCCACACACACACACACACACACAGATAATAGTTTCTTGAAAAGAGGCGGTCCACCGTAGTAACATTTAATGCTCTGGGGTGCCTAACACCTTCCCCCCGCATAACCAAGTCCCCGGACCCTAAATGAATCTCGATTTCACCGACCAATATAACAGTGTCACATCACTGGGTCAATGTGCAAACTTTTTCTCGGTTGTGTTGGTACAACCATTTAAAAAATCAACTGGCGACTCTTAACAGTCCATCATCGACATTATACATGTCGGACCTTTTTCACTTATTTTTTTAAACAAATCTCACCTAAAATAAGAACACCAAAGAACGAGTAACGGAAAGGGACACCCAAAAATCCCGACGTCGACACTTATATGCAGACAAATTTTCTCCCTATCTTTTGATTTGGGACTGGGGTGTTACAAACTCCCCCACTTAAATTTCGGACGTCCTCGTCAGAACTGATCACACACACGGCCCAAAGATCTTTGCCTCCCTAGCCATTGTGGGATAATACCGGCTGGCTTCGTGTCCCCACCTCCATCTCTCCATCTCTCCATTGTGGGATAATACCACCAGCCTTCGTATCCCCACCTCCGGCAACTTGATCGAATGACCCGACCCGAGCTTTCAAGAGTCGGCTCTGATACCATATAAAACAACCCGGGTCAAATCCTGAGTCCGGAACAAATCTCAGGTCAAATCCCAAGTTCAAATCGAATCAAATTCATCGAAATAAGGCCTCAAACTACTGGACCAATAGTATCTTCTTGGGTCATCTTAGCCCACCACAGGCTTCCAAAAGGTCATGACTTGAAGTTACTATTGGTAGTAATTTATTTCCTTATATGCAGACAAATTTTCCCCCTATCTTTCGATGTGGGACTGGGGTGTTACACCCATCCCTGCAAAAAAAAATATATATTATGTGATTATGTATACACCCCTTACCCCCACCCCACCCCACCCCACCCAACCCACCCCCCACCACTCCCTCCCAAAACAAATTAATATTAAGTGATTATGTATACACCACCCACCCTCTATGTCCACCCACCCCACCCCACCCACCCACCCACCCTTTCAAATTTTTTTATTAAACGATTATGTATACACCATGCACCCCACCCCACCCCACGCACCCTCACTCCCTCTCAAAAAAAATAATATTTAGTGATTATATATAAGTGATATATCTAATAATAATTTATTTAATTGAATCATAATAATGGTATGTTTGAAATTTAAAACATGGGTCGACCTATATTTGAACCATAACCATATGGTTCCAACCCACATAACCCATATTAAAAATGGTCTACTAGTTGAAGTATCCAACTAAGGCTGTAAAATGAGCAAGCAGTTCGCTCGACTAAAAGTTCGGTTCGAGCTCGACTCAAAATATAAATGAGTTAAATATGAGCAAATTTTAAAGTTTGATAAATTAGTCGTACTGCCTCAAATTGAAATTTTTTATTGATACTCGGATCATATTCGTTCAAAAAATTTAAACTGCTTGAGCTCGATTCGGGATCGTGCTCGACTCGGTCCTTATTTTATATTCAATAAATTTTGTGAACCAAATCTGAGCAATTCAATACTCGACTCGGCTCGACTCGGTTCATTTAAACCCTTATATCCAACGCTCAAGCAATATGCAACGTCTCCATGGAAAGTTTGATGACATGCAGGCCTTCGGTGACTCGTTCGAGCCCGACGCGGCTATCCTCCGCCTGCTGGTTAGCCATCTCCCATGCTAATCTAAATTGCCTCTACTCTTACTAAAAATACACTTTTGTTGCATTCTCTCGGAACTGACTCGGATCTTGCTACTCAACTCCCAGCCAAGTGCCATATCCCTAATGCACCTAAGTGCTAGATAGTACTAGTATTACATATGAAGTGATTATGAACTTCTAATATCTCACTTTGCTTTTAGTAGTTGATGTTATAGTTTTATATTTAGAAGAATTGTGAGTCTTTTACTTTGTTCTGTTTGTTATATTGGCCTCAAGTTCAGTAAAAATTGTGGGCTTTCAGAGTAGTGGCAATTTGCTAGAGCATCTGTATTATTGTCACAATATTCACCAATATTGGATTAATAAAGCTGATATTTAGAGTAACTATTTATTTTTATTACTGTTTATGGCTAGTTCGTTGCATTTATACTGTGTTTGTATGTTGCGATATTGGATTAATAGTCAAAGATTCTCTATTGTAATTCTTTCCTACTCTGTTAGGCAAATAACTTAATTATAGGAATAGCTAAATAACTTAATTATAGGAATAACTTGATTGTAGGATGAATAGCTTGATTGTATGATCTCTACTATCTCTATAAATATGTACATGTAAGGATATAGAAATACTATGAATGAAAATATTTTTCTCTGATTTTCAAGTTGGTATCAAAGCTACGAAACTCTAAATCATTCTTCTTTGAATCCTTAAACCATGAACAAGTCAGATTCTACCTCCATCATTATTCAACACGAAGGTTCATCATTCAATGCATGAATTGTATTGAATGAGACCAACTATGATCTGTGGTCTCAAATGTTAGAGATGCAAATTGCTGAGAAGGAGAAACTCTCCTTCATTCGTGGCACATCGCCGTCACCTAAGGAGAAAGATGAAGGCTATGAAAAGTGGTATTCGACATAATCGGAAGGTCAAAAGATGGTTGTCACGATGTGTATGTCCCCAGAGATTATGAAGCGATACATTCGCTTACCTACCACACGAGATATTTGGAAAGCTCTGTCTAAAGTCTTTTATGATGGAGCAGATAAATTACAAGTTTTTACCTTGAATGAGAGGGCTTTCTCTGCCAAACAAAATGGCAGACCGCTCTCTATATATTATGGAGAACTGACTAAAATCTTTAGTGAGTTGGATCATCGTGATAAGGTGGTCATGATGGATGAGATAGATATTGCATCCTATCAGAAATTGATTCAGCGACAAAGGGTGCATACCTTTCTCGCTGGATTAGAGGGTGATTTCGAGCAAGTGCGTGGCAAAATCTTGAGGAAGGATCATATCCCTGAATTAAAAGAGTGTTATGCCCTAGTTCGCCACGAAGATGTTCGACGTGGGGTGATGAACGGACAACTGGAAAATTCTGAAGCTTCAGCCATGGTGACTCGGAACCGGTCTAATCAAAACCGGTCTCCTCAACACCAGCAAGACAAAAAAATATCCATCCTAAGAATGCTAATGGTGGCAACAAATCATCATACAAATGCACTCATTGTGATCAAACGAGTCATACAAAAAGTCGATGCTATGAACTTGTGGGATATCCGGAATAGTGGGATCATAGCCTTGATTCCCGGAAGAAGAATTCCAAGAATGCCTCTGTAACGCCCCCATATCTATACTCCCACGGTATCCGATATGGTGCTTACTGTGAATTGATATATAATGCATTTAAATCTATACACTCATGGTATCTGATTACAAGATTACATTAAATAGAGGGACTATCAGATATAATTCCCATAGATCCAAAATTCACAGTATCCCATAACAGATGTCAATTCTCAAGAGAACTATTACTGTGTTTGGATACCCTCACTTGGATATATGAACTATATCTGTGACTAGAGTTTATTTATCCAAAATTCAGAGTATCAGTAATAATATGAACAGTCCATATTACCAATACCCTCACCCAGATGTATAGTCTATGCCAAATGAATTTATACTATCGTATCGATAGTAACTATCTATCCGAAATCCAGAATATCAATAACAACATGAATAGTCCATGCTATTAATATCCTCACTCAGATAAATAGTTCCCAAGGATCTCAACTAGATTCAAAGAATTCTAATTTTACATCAATATATGTAAGAAAAAACGATTGCGGAAGTGAAAGGTGTTATATATATATATATATATATATATATATTATTAAGATTCGATTACATGATTCTCATAACGAGTTTTTTATTACAAGGTATTCAAACAGACAAGAATATAATCTAATCTATGTAGGGACGCTTCCCTTTATATATCTACTCCAAATGTTCCAAGGTTACCATCTAAAACTGCAAAGGGAATATTTTGCAAGGGTGAGCTATGACATGCTCAAAAAGTTTTGCATTTATAACAATATATGATTTGAAGAAATACAACAATTCAAATTTCGACTGATAGTTATCACCATTTCACTATGGATTTATATTTCTGTCAGTCACACAGACTTAGAAATTTTATTCAAATAATGAGATAGGGGATCAGCCTATTCAACATCCTAGGAGTATGCATCTCATCCTACCAGTGCTTAAATGCACCCAACTTAGTGTCAATATATTATCGACCGAAGATCCCATACGGGATGCCCAACTTCAGATTAGGATGTCTTACCAATCAATTTAGTTTGACACAACAATTTAAGCTTAACAATTCATATGAATAAGCAATTCATTTCTTAGTTATGCTGAAGTTATAGCAATAACCTTACAATAAAAAGATAATTCAATTGGGGGTGTAGTATATTATATCAACAACATATCAAGATAAAAGTCTTGTTCAACGAGTAAATAGGTTCAAGAATTTGCATAAGTAGTTTAAGGTTTAAGAAGAACTTGTAAAAGTAATAACTTGGGTATAGGAAACTTGCCTGAGCGTAGATCAATAAAGTTATGCTATTCAATCGTTAATAAATACCTACGATGTTCATATATATAAATCTAATATGTTAGTATTTATAACAATATTCAAATATAACATTTATATAATATCGGGTTAGATTTAATAGGGTTTCGGTGTTTAATATCTTTACCGAATATTAAATAAGTTGATAAATGGACTAAATTTGATTTATAGAATTTATTATAATTTTAGATAATTTGTATATCCATTATAATAATTTTTAGAAGTTTTAAATAATTTTAAAACATTTATTTATCCTTTAAATGATTTTTAAATCATTTATTTCTATGTATAAGTAATTAATATTTACTTAAAATTTTACAAAAACATTGTTTATTATTTTAAATAATTTATAATCATTTATTATTATTTTAGGTCATTAATATTATTTTTCAATAATTATTTAATATTTATAAATAAATATTCTAATTTCTTTATTAATAAGTTAATTATTAATAAAATCTAAATAAAATAAAATAATTATTAAATTTATGTAAAAATATCGAAATTTAATTATAATTATTTAATATAATTTTTAAACTGCTGCTTTTGTATTTATTTATATTTATTTATTAATTATTTCTAATTTTATAATTTATTTTTAGAAAAATAAATTTTTGTCTGTCGCTAAAGCCCTTCAAAGGATGTAAAGTGTCGATGTAGGTGTTCTTGAGTTTACAAGCAGGTTTGATTTGGTGGTGGTCGAGTGACCAGGTTTGACCACTAGATAAAATGCTACTTGGATAATGATTCTTAGTTTGTTCAAGAGTTGATGTTGTAGAACTCATACAAGAGTAGACAACATGAATCAAAATTTAGGCTTTAACCTAAATATAACAAGAAGTTATAGAGGCTCAAAGTCACCATCGAGTCGTTTTGAGTTTCGGGTAACCTGCAAACGTAGTTATGGCTTAGGTCAACGGTTTTGTGGCTTGAATATATTTGATTCTGTGTATTAGATGTGTGTGGTGTTTGTTGTAACATGTAGTATATATGTCAGGGTACATATATATAACATTAACCTGAACAAATCATAACTCTAAGGTCTCTAATTATGCTGGTCAAAGTATAGCCAAAAGATGTTCTTCGTGTTCTTCAGTTTTCTGGGCAACCCAGAAAACTTGATCAAGCTTGGTCAACGACTTTTGACCATTAATTCCAAAGAATCCTATTAGTTGTTTTAGCGCTTTGAGATCATAGATATGTAGTTCATATAATGAGGATTGATCTATAACAAAACATTATAAAAACAACAAATGAAAGCGATATTAAAAGGTTGGTCAAAGTAGCTTTGCTTCATCGTTGTTGTTTTTTCTAGCTAACCCAGAAAACTGCAATCCGTGAATGGTCAACCCACTTTGACTACTTATAACTTGAAATCTATTGTTCAAATGAACCTGTTTTCTTTTCCAGATTAAAGACCTACTAACAGGCTACAAATACCAAACAATTAACAGACCAAAACATAAACACATATGAATCTATAGGCCCTGACATTCGACTGTCAGACTTAGTTTTCAAAATTTCCAGATTTCTTAAAACACTTAATTAAGGCATCTAGATGTTATGAAAACGTGTTCTACCAATCTAACATACTTTCTAACATACTAATACATAATTTTAAACATCTAAACAACAAAACTAACATAGGATCAAAGAGCTAATTATGAACTAGGGTTTGTACCTTTTCTTGAATGATTTTTGATTCTAGCTTCTGATTTTGTTGTTGTTATCACCCATGTGACGCCCCCAAAATAGGTATGCATCACCTATTCTGAGTCACCAAATACATGGTACAGAATACAAATACAACTTAATTATACAACCGTATAGTGTAAAAATGCGATAAAACATAAGTCGTGAGTTTTAATACAAATATTGTCGCCTGAGACATATACAAACTCAAATTCAATATTATTACATTTATTTTCTACTATTTCACCGAATAGTGAGGACTACTAATGCTATCATCCGTCCGGCTAAGCCTCCGCTCCCCGACTAGTCCCTCGCTACGTTCTCATTTCCTGAAGAGAACAATAAAAGTAAAAGGGTGAGCTCAACTAGCCCAAAGAGAAATGTTATGACTAAGATAATGCGTAATATATTATCGTTAGCCTTCAATGTGTTAAACGATACAATATAACAACCATCAAGTTTAACCTGCGGGGGAACAAACAATCCATTAAAAGAGTCAAGTAGAGAATAAAATCTACTATCTTTTATGATTTAGAAGGTTTTTCATCACTTTTATCGCTGGGACTCAGCTTAATAAATAATCCACATCATCGAATCACCCTTGCACTATGACCAAGGATATTCTTTAGTATCACGACCACAATTATCCATGCACTACGGGCCAAGAATATTTGTGTATTCAATAATGGTCATGATCATGCCAACAACTGTCCATCAATGCACTACGGGCCAATGAGGACTTTTACCACATCATTTGTAACATTACGGTTATGATTACACCGAATAATCTCTGGTCATAATCATACCAAGTCCATCTATGCACTACAGGCCACATATGACTTTCAACAAAATATAAACATGAGGATGATGACAATGATATAAGAATTCAATAAAACAAGTTCAAGAATTATTTTATCCAGGAATCAATAACGTCCAAATTGTCAACATGATACTGCTTTGTAGAGTAAAATTCAAGAATGCTCAGAAGAATATTTCCATGAAAAGATACTGGATGAAACGCAAATATCAAGGATATTCCACTAATTTCATGGAGTATAGAAGTCAAAACTTTAACCAACTGAGTATAATAAGGAATGGAATAACAAAAAATCACCGTGCATGCGATAGATAGACCGCATTAGGTAGGTTATTCCAATGAATAATAAATAACGGAATCAGTCCAGCGTAAACGCATGCATGACGATATATTCAACAAAATAATAAAGATTTTAATCAGTCCGTAGTAAAAGCGCATGCATGTGATATTCCAAATGTAATAATAAAGACGAAATCGGTCCCATGAGAAAATGCATGATAGGATATTCCAATGAATAATAAAGACAAAACCAGTCCCAAGTGAGAACGCATGCATGTGATATATTCCAAATGAATAATAAAGAATGAAACAACAAAAGAATTTCACCAAGTATAGGGTAGCCCGCGTATACAGGTTATTCCAACAGAATAATAAAGAATGGAATAACATAAGTTCTCTTCATGGATATGAAAGAAATAATACTCCCTACCTTAGAAAAACTGGATACTGGAATAGTGAGGTAGCAAACTTCTCTTCTTCTTTCTATAATTTCTCTCTATAATAATCGCTCTAAAGCTTTTGTGAATTGGTGAGAAATGAAGGAAGAATGAGCTTCTATTTATAGAAAAATATAGTTTCGATAATTGCACGTTTTGGGGCTCGAAAAATTACAATACAATACCTCCAACTTTTCCTTTATTTTTAATTTAGTCATGGAAGTATTATCAAACTTGCACCACCTCCCCTAATAGTAAATAATGTGATTCAATAGTAAGTTATGTGAATCAGTAGTTCTAGACATGTGAAAATATGAATTACAGTATAGTACCTCCATCTATACCTCCATTTTTAACTTAGTCATGCAAGTATTATCAATCTTGTACCAACTCCCCTAATAGTAACAAGAATGTGAAACAATAGTATACACATGTGAACAAATAGTTATACTCATGTGAAATAATAGCAATCAATTGCTCATTTATCCGGTTAAATACCCGATTAGTCAATATAACCTCCAGACATCAATTATTATCGAAATAATTATCGATTTTCACTAACACAAATAATTCAAACACAATGAAACCATTTTTATCAAAAATATAAATTTTGAAATTTTGTAGTTTGACTTTTCTCGAAAAAGTCAAATGTTGACTTTTTGACCAAATAGTGAATTTTGGAAAATTTTGTGTTTATAGACTATTTTTACTAATTTCATCGTTCCGGACTCAAATATCACGTCCGCGTCTCCAAATTCAACTCCGAACACAACTTCAATTTTAATAACATTCATCATTAATATTATAACTCACAATATTTATCAACCAGGTCGTTCCCAGGAAAGAGGGGGCTTTCCAATAAGGATTTCTCCCTATCAGGCCACAATAATTAGGTGACCAAACCTCTCCTCGATGAACTTCTAGACATTGTAAATATTGCAATTTAATAATATAAATAACTTTGTCGTCTCAATTATTGATTTAATAAAATAACATTTTATGCAGATGATACTGTGACAATAATCGAATCAATAATATGAGATATATGATGCAACAATTACTGTAGCAATAATTGAGTATAACTGAGTGACTTCTCACGTAAGCATCAATAATTAATACCTTGTGCTACTATGCAACCACGCGTATTACTGTACTTTTACTACCAAGTAGTTCAACAGTTAACGGTAAAACTTTCGCCGTTATTTTTGTAATAACCCGAGATTTTCTATATAAAATAAATAAGAAATTTTGCGTATAAATTTTTTTTTATTTATTTAATGACAAGAATAAGTGTCTAGTAATGTGAACGATAAATGCGAATATATTTATTACTTGAAAAATTAGAAATAATTTTGGAATTATTAATTACCACAAATTATATTGTTATGGTAATTAATTTCTGTAAGCCGAAATGTTTTTATTAATTATTTTCCATGACAACATGATTGGAAATAATATATGAAGTGATAATTAGAATTATATAATAAATATTTTATTATATGATTTGTTCAGAATATTTAAGTTAATTATTTTAACTTGATTATTGATGTTGTGTAAGAAAGAGAATTCAGATATGAGATCCAAACCCTGGATTGGGATTGTGATCAAGAGATGAGAATAATAATATTATATTATTTATATAATGATTTTACAGTACTATAAATATGTACTGTATAGGTGTGGACAGATAATAATGGTTAATTATTACATTTAATTGCCTTGTACAAGATTGCCCTTGGAATCATAAGTGAAATTACCAAAATGCCCTTTTTGTCTTTTTAGTGCATTAGTAGTAGCATTGTTGATAAGAATCTTCAATTATGCTAGCTAATCAATTGCTTCTAGAAGTCACTCATGTTACTATGCTATTACACCCCCAATTATCAAGCTCCTACATGATTGATTCAATCCATTATAAATTAAAGAGAGAATTAAGCATAATGCACACTAAAATTTTCCAAAGCTTCTAGCTATACTCTCTCAAGCTCTTAGCTACAAATTATTGTAGTGTATCAGTCCCTAAACAAAGCCCAACCATCACCCATAACAAATCAGAAGCAAGAATCAAGAATTTTTGAAGCATAAACGGTATAAAATCCTAAACCTAGAAATCCTTTGATTCAATGTTATTTGTTGCAATTGATTGTTTAAAGTTGTATAATAGGATGTTAATTGATGATATGGGTTGATAAATCAAAGACCCATAACATCAAAGTACACGAATTTGAAGATTTAAGAAATCTGGAAAATTTCATTTATGTGATTTTTCGTCAAATGTCAGAGCTTATAGATCTTTGATCGATCATTCTTTTTGTTGTTTTTAAGTTGTTATGTGTATCTTGTTATGTATTATTTAATCTCCAAAAAGAATAAGGTCCATATCTGTTGTGGATCAAAAATTATTTAAGGTCAAAGTGGGTTGTGGGCATTAATGAAAAAATTTCTAAAATGACCGAAATTTTCTAAGTGTTGATTTTTCTGACAAGGTTTGACCATACTTTAGCTGCTTGATTTCTTGTTGTTATGATATTGTTAAGTCATAGATCTGTATTCCTACATGTCGTCTACAACCTGAAACTTATAGATCACAAAAACAGTTCATGTGTTGCGAGTTATGAAGATCACAAGTTGCCATCTTGAGCTATTCTTCACCCAGAAAATGAAGAACAACCTCTGACAGCTATTTTGAAGGCTTAGATCTCGTTGTTTTGATGTTGTTTATCCATGATGTTTGCTGATAATTGTAGTATTACATGAGAACGAAAAGATCCAAGTTATAGCTTGCCCAGAAACGTTAAGATCAAAGAGTTATTCATGGTCAAACTAGGCACCTTGAAACTGCCTTGTCAGTGTTCTTGAGGCTCAAGAACACCTAAGGCGATGATTGTCTGTCGCTAAAGGCTTTAGCGACGGTTTTAATTTCTTTTTATTTTCTGTAATTTCCGAAAATGATTTTAAAAATTAGAAAAATTAGTTTTAAATTATTAAAAATACAAAATAAATTCCTAAAAATTATTTTAAAGTCCGAAAAATAGTTTTTAATTATTTTGAGTATATTTCATAAATATTTAATATTTTTGGAATATAAAAGGTATTTATTTATTTAATTATAATATTAAATAAATGATTTAAAATAGTTTTAATTCATGAAAAAAAAATTATATTATGGTATAAGAAAATATTTTAAGTTATTTTCCATGACTTTTAATATTTTGTGATGAATTTCATTAATTAATTATATATTAATGATATTAAAGTTATTTATTGATTATATTAAATAATTAGTTTAAAAATGATTTTAATATTTTAAAAATTATTTTAAATGAAAATAAAGTGTTTAAAGATATTTTAAGTTATAAAATATAACTTTCAATATTTAGAAGATAATTTCATTAATAATTATATATTAATGATATTTAGTTAATGATTTGTGATATTTAGTTTATTTAATATTTATATTAAATAAATAGTTTAAAATGATTTTATTTATTTAAAAAAAAATCATTTAAAAAGGATATTAAGGATTTAAAAATATCTTAAGTTATAATTAATGACTTTTAATATTTGGATAAATAATACAATATTATTAATAATAGTATTATTTGATGTTTAAATCATTTAATTATGATTAGATGTTTGAAAATGCATGATAAATTTTAATAAATGTTTTAAAATTATTTTAAGTCATTTAAAAATAAAATGACTGATATTTACAAATGTTGAGGTACAGAATAAGAGTCTTAGACTCGAGATTTACCAATAAAGTCGCTTGTCAGTGGTAAAAAATGTCGTAAATTTATCTGAACTTAGATATTTGACTATATTAATGATCGTTTATGATGTAATGACTGTTAGAGATGTGTGATAATGCGATTAGGCTATGTACTGACTGTAATAGACAGTACTATGTGTTATGATATATTGTTCTAATCGAACGAATGATCTGATTAATGATAGGTTGTGATATAAAGAAATAGAACCTAAGTTGAGATTTGTAATCAGCAAATCAGGCAAATATCTTACCTTTGCATTTCCTTTATCTGATGGACATGAGTAAGAAGTTTGAGTAATTATTCTATTCTGTCATGATTATATACGCTTTGATTATCAACATGTTAATTCAGATATATATATATTCTGTTCGTAAATTTCTAAATGGTTATACAAGTGTCCCCACTTGGATAATCATGGCATCTATTCACATGTTGATACCTTTTTGTCAATTAACCATATATATATATATATATATGAATTACATATTATTGTTGAGCAAGATTAAAACCTTGGGTTTGGAACCGAACATGTATGAACATCCCTATATGGGAAAATTTTTGCATGGCGGATAAAGTGAGCGATGAATTTCGTTCGGGGTTATGTAGTATTGATCATCTGAGGTACAATGAAATGATCACCCTCCGTGCCCGTAAGTTATGACGGTTTGCGGATAGATTTCTGCTAAACCTTGTCGAATATGAAAAGAATTTTCATAGTATGTTTCTTAAACCCTATTCATGGGTAGAGCCAGAGCCAAATTTAAAGAATTTGAAAGAGAGTTGTTATGTGAATTTTTTATCAGTACATATTACTTTACAACTTTCAATTCGTTGTAGAAGTGTTATGTAAAGAGAATACTTATATATACTTTCAGCTTATATATATAATTGTTATTACTTGCTGGGCACTCAAATGCTCATCCTTGCTTAAATTAAATGTTTTTCGAGTTATGTATGAGCAACCTAAAAGGCTCGAGTACGAACAAGGGAAAGAAAAGTCGTTGAATGAGTTTATATTATGAGTTAATGGTTATAGTTGTATTGGTATCTATTAAAGTATTGTAAGGAATGTATTTGAAGGTCTCGTACCTGGGAAGTAAACTTTGATGTATATAAATTAAGTTTGAATGTAATATTACTATTGTATTATTCAGCTTATAGAAATGGTATCGTGAAGCACCGAGTTCGGGTTTCAAGTACTCGGATTTAGGGGCGTCACAATTTTCATAAAGTATTTTTGTCGTTTTCTCAATCCGACAATAATTCCATTGTGGGGGTCCACCAATGATTGTGCCATTGTACGAATATTCCCTGTTAAAACGAACATTCCCCGACCAATCGAATATTATATAACAACTTGCATACTTTGCAATATTTGTAAATATTATCCACAACTTTAACATTATATCAAATCCACACCATAATATTCAAAAATATATTTCGAGAAAATTTAATCTTTATTCAAAAAGTTAGGGTCTTACAACCAAGGCTGGTTTTGGTAAGTAAGTAAGTGTATAATGGCTTATAATTTTCGTGAGTTTACTCAGCCCTAAGGTTCCTATTTATAGAATTCTCCAAATTGGCTTTTTGGTCATTTTTGAGCAACTTGCCTCTACAAATATCAAATCGGATGACTATTATCATGCTTGGGAGTTACAAGCATGCTATGTGCAGCCTAGGGACTTGAATGGTGACTCCTAACCTACTTGTAAGCTAGTTTGGTTAGTTTAGTAGCTTAATTATGCCCTAATCTTCACTAATCTTGATTAAGGTTTTGTTTTTAATGATTAGGAATGTTAAATGATGTTTATTAGTACCTAATTGAAGTTTACTAACCATGATTAGGTGTTAACATAAGCTAATTAGGGTTAGTTTAGCTAATTAGGGTTAGGTTTACTAATTAGGGTTAAGGTTTTGCTAATTAGGGTTATTAACCTAAATTTCTTACTAATCCTAACAAGCACAATAAAGCGTTTTGTCAGTGTAAGTACGACAAAACAACTTGTAAAATAATTATGCCAAAAAGTCCGAATACGGAAAAAAAAAATTAAGCACGAGGTGTCAAGCACGATGTTTTTCGGACAAAAATTTATTTGGTCAAATTTGTTAAACAAAGTATATATTAACACAACACATTCAGAACGGAGAAATTTTATTTATATAACGAGATTTTATACATACGAGTCTTATTAGGGTTTTGGGTTTTTACATTCACCCCCACTAATAAGAATTTCGTCCTCGAAATTACAGTATAAGTTAAGTAAATAATTGAGGATAAATCTCTCGCATTTTATTTTCAAGCTCCCATGTAGCTTTTTCAACGTTCTAATTTCTCCAGATTACTTTGACCGATGATATCACTTTATTTCTCAGGACTTGCTCTTTTACTATTTACGATCTCACATATGTCTTCACATAAGAAAGATCTTTTTCTATTTGGATTGGCTCATATTGTATAACTTGTTTATAATCAGGTTTATGTGGTCATAATACGAACACATGAAACACATTATGGATATGATTCAACTCAGGAGGTAGTGCTATTTCATAAGCAACTTCACCAACCCTCCTCAAAATTTTAAAAGGTCCAATGAATCTCGGACTTAGTTTTCCTTTCTTGCCAAAACGTATCTTGCCTTTCCAAGGAGATACCTTCAAGAATACGTGGCTTCCTACGTTAAAGTTTCATTGTTGACAATGTGGATCAGCGTATTTTCTTTGTCGATCTTTAGATGCTTGTAATCGTTGACGAATAATTCTGATGGTTTCAGTTGTTTGTTGAATTATTTCAGGTCCTAACATTTGTCTTTCCCCGACTTCATCCCAACATAAAGGTGTTCTACATTTTCTCCCATATAAGGCTTCATAGGGTGGCATACCTATGCTAGCATGATAACTATTGTTATAGGCAAATTCAACTAAGGGTAACTGATCTTCCCAACTTCCTTTAAAGTCTATGATACAAGTTCTCAACATATCCTCTAATGTTTGTATGGTTCTCTCACTCTGTCCATCAGTCTGAGGATGATAAGCTGTACTCAATCTTAATTGTGTTCCTAAGTGTTTCTGAAGGCTTTTCCAAAAATTTGAAGTAAAACGTCGATCTTAATCTGATACTATGGAAATAGGTACTCCTTGCCTAGAGATAATTTCATTGATGTACAATTTGGCAAGGTGATCTAGGTTATGGGTAATTTTAATAGGTAAAAAGTGAGCTGATTTTGTTAAACGGTCAACTATTAGCCAAATGGCATTATGGCCCTTATGTGTAGCTGGAAGACCAACAACAAAATCCATAGTTATATGTTCCCACTTCCACCCAGGAATTAGTAAGGGTTGAAGTAAACCACTTGACTTTTGATGCTCAGCCTTAAAACTTTGACACGTGAGACATTTACTTACCCATTCAACTATTTCTCTTTTCATGTTCGACCACCAAAAGTGTCGAATTAAATCCTTGTACATTTTAGTATTGCCAGGATGTATGGTAAATTTAGAATTATGAGCTTCGTTCAAAATTTCGTCTTTTAAAGCTTGGTTTAACGGAACCCAGATTCTATCTTCATATCTTATTATTCCATCCTTATCTATTCTGAATTTGGTATACTTGACATCATTTATATTAGACTTATACTTCTGACATTCTTCATCTTTTTTCTGTATCTCTTTTACTTTGTTAAGCAGAGATGAAACTCTTTCTAAAATATATAATTTTTGGGTAGAGGTAGTTGGATATTCCACCTCAGTTTCTAAATTTTCAAAGTCTTTTATTAACCTATCATTGGTGGTTAATATATTCAATTTTTCCTGATTCTTTCTACTTAACGCATCAACTACGACATTGGCTTTACCAGGATGATATAAGATTTTACAGTCAAAATCCTTTATCAATTCTAACCATAGTCTCTATCTTAAATTTAATTCCTTTTGTGTAAAAATATATTTCAGACTTTTATGATCTGTATATATCTCGCACTTCTCCCTGTACAAATAATGTCTCCAAATTTTTAGAGCAAAAACTACTGCGGCTAACTCTAGATCATGAGTAGGATACCTCTTCTCATAATCTTTGAGTTTTCGTGATGCATAAGCTATCACTTTCCCATGTTGTATCAACACACACCCTAAACCTTTGTGTGATGCGTCCCTATATACTACAAGGCCTCCTGTATCATCTGGTAAGGATAACACTGGAGCCATGCTCAGTCGCTTCTTCAAATCTTAGAAGCTTTCCTCACATTTATCTGTTCAGACGTATTTCACCGTCTTTCGAGATAAATTGGTTAATGGGGTTGCTATTTTTGAAAAATCTTTTATAAACCGTTGATAATAACCCACTAAACCGAGAAAACTTCGTACTTTTATTGGAGTTATTGGTTGTTCCCAATTCACAACTGTTTCGATCTTAGCTGGATCTACAGATATTCCATTCTTGTCAATTACGTGACCTAGAAATTGAACTCTCTTTAACCAGAATTCATACGTGGAAAACTTTGCATAAAGTTGTTCCTTTCATAATATCTCCAAAACGACTCTCAATTGTTCGGTATGCTCTTCCCTTGTTTTCGAGTATACCAGAACATCGTCAATAAACACTACAACAAATTTGTCCAAGCATGGTTTAAACAATCGATTCATTAAATCCATAAATGATGCCGGTGCATTTGTTAATCCAAAAGACATTACAAGAAACTCATAATGTCCATAGCGTGTCCTAAACGCTATTTTTGGCACATCCTCCTTTCTTACCTTTAATTGATGATAACCTGTTCTAAGGTCAATTTTTGAAAAATGTTCGGCCCCTTTTAATTGGTCAAACAAATCATCAATCCTTGGTAAAGGATATTTATTTTTAATAGTTAATTTATTTAGCTCCCTATAATCTATGTGACACCCCCAAATCCGGTACTTCCATTTCCACAGGATTTGGTGTTCACTGTACAAACATCATCCATCTATCTACCCATAAATAAATGCAAACCATGCAATAGATAGAAATAATAATGAATCTCCCCTTATGGGGTTACAACATCCAAATAATAAATAAATCCCAGGTTACTCTAACCTTAAATCATCTATGCGGAAACATAAACAAATAAGTCTTAAATAACATCAATTCTAATTATCAATACATAACCACATAAATAATCAATCTTCATTACTTGCTAAGCTTGCCATTGCCTTTACTAGTGGAAGGTTCGTCTGCTCTTTAGTTCTTAACTGCAATGTTATTATTACGCAAGAGTGAGCACGATTGCCCACAAGTATAACAATATAACAATGAATAATAACATGCGAGAGGAATAATACTTCGAATATAAAAGCTCAACTCTTGAATCAAGAATGAATAACAAGAATCAAAAGATTTCTAAGGGTCATATGACCTTGAACTATGTCCTAGGTTATCAAGGGTTATACTTGAAACCTTTAACAGTCATAGGACTATGGACTCTTCTTCTCGTACTTGGGGGGATCAACCCTTAGTACCATACTGTGCACAATATCTTAACGCTAACGCATAAGTAAATCCCTTTACAGGGTTGTTCATCTCAGTTTGACATTCGAGTCCGCACCAAAGGAAGTTTGGTTTGGATAATTCAATAAGGGTTCTGAAATTTAGAACGTACATCAACTATGGACTAGTCGAATGAATAAGGTTCACTAGTCTAACAAGGTTCAACAATAATGATATTCAAATTGAATAATAATCTCAGGAAGTATAGAATAGAACAAATATTGTATACCAAATTTGTTAGTTCCTAGTTGGCACAATAGTTATCTAGAAGGGGGGGTTGAATAGATATTTAAAAAATCTTTTCTTTTTAAACTAGTTCTTTGAAAGTGATTAAAACTTAGCAGAATTAGTATTAGTTTTAATCTTCTTTACCAAGCACTGAAGTAATGAGGGTGAGGCAGTTATGGTAGTTATAACAGTTATAGCAGTTATGATGAATGTAAATGACACAGTCGTTTTAAGTGGTTTAGAGCACTTAAAGCCCCTAGTCCATTCTTCTACTCAACGAGTAGGATATCCACTAAGGATGTCTGTTACAACTTCTGAATCACACGGATTCCTTCTAGACCAGCAGTCTAAAAACTTCTTAGTTCACTCTTGAACTCTTCAAGTCCAAAGAGACTTGGCTTTCTTACTGATTCACTACTGAACTCTTCAAGTCTGACGGAGACTTGGTACTCTTCTTGATTGATTGATGATATTGTGTTCTTGATGGTTTTGCTTCTCGATCATTTGTGTAAGCACTTGTTCTAAAGAACTGAGTAGCTGAGCAAGCTTTGCAATATCTCAGATCGTAGAGTTGAGCTTGAGAGAGATGTTCACGTTGTTTGTTTTATGCTTGCTTGATTCTCTCTCATCTGTCGGATCTGTATATATGTGATGTTGAAAACTATCCGTTGGATTCATCCGTTGTGGCATTAAATGCGTCTGAACTTTCTGTACTGTGATGGAGACATTTCTGCACATCTTCTAAATTCTGCATTCTGGCCCACTGACACTGCAGGCTACTTTCTCACCTACCACCTGAAAAGGTGTTTTGTCCCTCTTACCCATTGTACTATCCTTAGCTTCTTCAATAGGCTTCTTTGTTGCATACTAAGGATATTTCATATATTCTGGGACTGATGAGCACTGCAGCATCTGGGATCCATTCCTCACTTATTGAAAATACAGATCATGAGGCTCGACGTTTTCTGACATGAGGGCGGATGATGCTCTCTACGATTTATTTGGATCGTGGTGTTCTACGATTTAGATCGTAGTGTCTTGACATATTTGCATACTATGAAGCTGAGAGCACTACGATTTCCCTTAAACCTTCGCACACTACGATCTTCTCTTGCTCGTGTTGTTGACTCTACGTTCCCGAGAGCACAC
Organism: Panax ginseng; assembly: GCA_020205605.1. NCBI lineage: Eukaryota > Viridiplantae > Streptophyta > Magnoliopsida > Apiales > Araliaceae > Panax > Panax ginseng. Next base: position 9,520,738 of record CM035147.1, on the reverse strand, counting down.
TACGATCGTTGACTTGTAAACTTCATATTTCCTTCAGTATACTGCGATCGTGGAGTTGGCTCGGCAAACGTTGGGACCACTCTACGGTTTCTGAAGAGTCCCCTTCAAGGCAGGCACACTACGATTGTAGCGCCCCCAAATCCGGGTATCTTCCAACCCGATAGATAGTGCTATACTGTACAACATTCATACATTCATTCAATTGAAAAGTCTCAAAGAACGAATATAACCTCTATATATTTAAAGTAATATTTACATTTCCCAAGTTCTAAACCCATTACAAAGGTTCTTTGTCATAATATTAGTTACATTACAATAATAGACCTATACTATTACAAGACAGCTTAAAAATCTGCCTTAGCTTTTCCTTTATCTTTTCCTGATCCTTCGGGACGTTCAGTCTTAGCTGTATTCATGTGGTTCAAGCAAGAGTGAGCATAACTAGCTCAGCAAGTATAACAATTTAATAACAACATGCTTGACACATACAAATCGTATATCTTCGATAACTGAACAATAGTTATGAAGTACTATTGATAATTCAAAATAGCACTTCATCTTTTCTTTCAAAATGTTTTATAATAACAACAATATTAGTAAAACATTCACTGCAGTCGAGACCTCGGTATTCATTCTTTATTGGAAAGGACAACCCGTAGCAAATCCGTCAAGTGGCTTATATTACTTACGAGCACTTCTAGGTGATCGACTTATTCTACTCTATGTTGATCAACACTACATCCGTTAAGCGTATGTATGCGTTTAAGCATTTGGCAACCTCACGTGCTGCTGTTTTTACCGACAAAAACATCTGCTTAACATTTCGGTCTTCATTGAAAGCCATAACAAGTAGTTGACAAAAGATGTAACCATTGATAATACATGAATAGATTATCAATATTTCAAGTGTAGCCAAAGGAACTGGCTTTAACTTCAACATATCTCAATTCATGTGAAAGAATACATGAACATCAAAAACTTGTTCAGATTGAATTGAAACAAGAGTTAGAATACTTGCCTTTAGCGTCTGCTATGGTACTTTAACTTTATGTTCAAGTCGTTCAAGTCTCTACAGTATATGATCACATAATGCCTCACATTAGGTCACATATAATTAAGTATGTATATAACTATATCATGCCCTTCATTTCAATCTAATTGTGTACTAGATTTAATTACTATTCTTTCCGGTTTGTCATTTACCATTGCATTTATATTTGACTAGGCTATCTTAACCTTTACATTACATTCCTTAAGGTTTTAACAAAGTTTAAAAATGTTACATTACCTCCCTTAAGTTATGTTTACTTCCATTTCTTTTCTTTGCACTTAGAAAATTTCCTTACTATCTTTGTTACGAGGCCGTGACTGCGGTGCAGTTATACTTACATCTCATGTTTGCCTGAGAGCCTTATCACATCTCGACCGGACTTGGCTTATGCTATTTCTTATTGAACTAAGGTTTTTATTTCTGGCCGACTCTTTCAAGATGTATTTCGATTCTTGTTCTGTCACATGGCCTTGGTCTTTTGCCTAGGGTTGGCACTGCGGTGCCAACTCTGTGCACTAGATAATAATTTCAGTTTTGAAATTTTGTGAACTTCCCGGACACATAACTTCTTCATTACGTACTCTACATGACCATTCAAGAATTTTATCTATTTGACATTGTTTGCTAAAAATTCACCTATTGGTTCATTTTTAACGTAAACGATAAATGTTCGTAAACGTTCAACGCTCGTTAATCCGGTCATTTTCGAGTCCGCAACTCTTAAATTCCGGCAATTCTTCATTCTTATGATTTGTTCAACATTACAAATGACTTCCGTTCATCATGTGAACATTTTAACATCCTTAATACAATAACTTATATTCATGGTTTGATTCTTGGACTTATTCTTCAATAGCTCATAACTTGTCAAATTATAAACTACTTAAGATTTGATTATTCATGACTTATGACAATTAAAATTTCTTAACCATAACTTCTCATATGTTCTCAACATATAACTTAACTTAGGTATACATGATACATATAATCATATAAGTTCTTTTACATTCATTTCATTTTTCTTAATAAACTTCTTACAGGTTCATATTATTTTCACATAAGTTTATAACTCATGCTAGCTTAAATGACTTATTACCAACTTAATTGGCTTAAGTTCATTACTTACTCATTCATGTTTGTTAATCCCACTTTTCTTATCATCCTATCATGATAGAGATAGAAGATATTTGGAGAAGAAGTCTTACTTTAGAAGTCTTTCATAAGTAGCTTCTTCTTTTCTTGGCTTATGGAAGTGACTTATTTGCAACTTAATCTCTCTAACACGTAAGCACTTTGTGATGTCTAGATTATGTGAGCAACCAACAAATGGCTTGTAAGCTTCTTCTATTTATAGAATTTCCAAGGTTATGGTAGTTTAGTCTTTAAAACATCTCACCTCCTTAAACCACCTCCTTACTATTCAGTACTTGCAAGGCACAACTTAATTCCTACACTTGGTCATTACTCTTTTTAGTCTTGGTCAATACTCCTACTTGATCATCACACTTACTTGATCACCACATCACTTGGTCACCACACATTCAACCATATTAATATGGTTTGCCCCATGGGTCAACCAATTTATTGGACTTTAGTTTTGGGCTTGGATTAATAAATCCTTTGGGCTTTGCATTAATAAATACTTATTGGTTTATTAATAATAGTTGGGCCTCTCCCTTTAATTCATTTGGACTTGTCCCTAATTATTAATCAATCATCCAAGTCCATTAACATTTCTTAATACATATTGTTGATGTATTTTAGGTATTCTAATTCTTATAGAATTTATATCACGGTATTTCATCATTCATACCAACTCGTATAATACTTATTATTATACTCGTTTTCATTACTTTGTACAATACCAACGTATCATACCATTATTACTTATTTCTTAACACTTCGCTTTACTTAACATTTATAAATTAAGTCCATGTTTATTTATTACATTTTCATAACTAGATTTTTATTACATAATCCATCTTACCTTGTTATTCCATCATTCGTATTTCTCGAAACTTAAAATTATATCTCGAGCAAATACTGGATGAATAGTATTTTTCAAAATTTCTGGGAAAACTTTTATTTTAAGTCTTGGAAATTCAAACACTTTAATTCATCCACGTAGCCCAAATACTACGATATTCTAACATCAATAGGTTATATAATGACAACCATCTTGATAACACATGGAATATGATTTTATTATTATTTAACTTAATAAAATCATTTTACAATAAGATCCGAATTTCTCGGTTGTTACATTCTTCCCCCCTTATAAAGATTCTGTCCCAAGAATATTGTCTTACTTTAATACAATAGATGAGGAAAATTTTTCTTCATCTTTTCTTTTGTTCCCACGTTGCTTCTTCAGCGTCGTGGTTCATCCATATTACCTTTACTGATGGTATTACCTTGTTCCTCAGAACTTGTTCCTTTCTATCAATGATCTGCATCGGCGACTCTTCATAGGTTAAGTCTTTCTCGATATGAATCGGTTCATACTCGATTACATGCTTATAGTCCGGCTTATATGGACGTAATACAGATACGTGAAATACGTTATGTATTCGTTCTAGGTCTGGAGGTAATGCTACCATATAAGCTACCTCTCCCACCCGTTTTAATACTTCAAAAGGTCCTATAAACCTTGGACTTAACTTTCCTTTCTTTCCAAAGCGTATCTTTCCTTTCCAGGGAGATACCTTTAGAAACACATACGAGCCCACCACAAACTCTCAATTTAATCTATGTGAGTCAGCATACTTTTTCTGTCTGTCCTAAGCTGTGACGAGACGCATTCGAATTAACTTTACCACATCCGTTGTTTGCTGCACCAATTCTGGTCCTAGCATCCGGCGTTCTCCCACCTCATTCCAACACAAAGGTGTTCTGTATTTTCTCCCATACAAAGCTTCATACGGCGGCATACCTATGCTTGCATGATAACTGTTGTTATATGCAAACTCTACTAGTGGTAGGTGATCATCTCAACTACCCTTGAAATCTATGACACAAGACCTCAACATGTCTTCTAACGTCTGAATTATTCTTTCGCTCTGCCCATCAGTTTGTGGATGATAAGTCGTGCTTAACCTCAGCTGTGTTCCCAACTGCTCTTGCAAACTCCTCCAAAAGTTCGATGTGAATCGTGGATCATGATCTGACACAATCGATATCGGTACTCCATGTCTGGAAATGATTTCCTTGACATAAAGTTTAGCTAACTGGTCTAAGTTATACTTGACCCTAATTGGCAAAAAGTGAGCCGACTTCGTCAACCGGTCCACTATTACCCAAATCGAATCGTACCCTTTTTGCGTCGTCGGAAGTCCCACCACGAAGTCCATCGTGATATGCTCCCACTTCCACTCTGGAATCTCCAATGACTGTAATAAACTACTGGGTCGTTGATGTTCGGCCTTAACTTTTTGACAAGTTAAGCACCTACTCACATACTCTGCTATTTCTCTCTTCATGTTTGGCCACCAAAAACTCTGTCGAAGGTCTTGATACATCTTAGTGCTACCAGGATGTATCGAGTACCTCGAACTATGAGCTTCTTGTAACACTTGCTCCTTTAATTCCGTCTCATTCGAATCCAAATTCTTCCCTCAAATCTTAATAATCCCTCATTATCAAGACTATACTTAACCTCTTCCTTCTCGGATAACCGCTTCTTCATTTGGTTACACTCATCCGCCTTGAGTTGTACCTCCTTGACCCTTTCTACGATGGTAGATTGCATCTCCATCGCAAAGATTAATTGCCCCGAATCACTCGACATGTTCACTTCTATTTCCATCCTAGTCATCTCTATTATTAACTCCTTTTGAGCTGTTAACATAGACAACTTTTCCCGACCCTTCCTACTTAAGGCGTTGGCAACTACATTGGCTTTTCCAGGGTGATACAGGATTTCACAATCATAATCCTTTATCAACTCCAGCCATCTTCTCTGTCTCATATTCAACTCCTTCTAAGTGAAGATATACTTTAGACTTTTATGGTCCGTATATATCTCACATTTTTCCCCATAAAGATAATGCCTCCATATCTTTAGGGCAAACACTACCGCTGCCAGTTCTAGATCATGAGTAGGATAAACTTTCTCATAATCCTTCAACTGCCGAGATGCATACGCATTGACTTTGCCATGCTGCATAAGCACACAACCAAGTCCTCTATGCGAATCATCACTATACACTACAAAATTTCCCGTGTCATCTGGTAATGATAAAACAGGAGCTTCACATAATCTTTTCTTCAGTTCTTGAAAACTGTCTTCACATTTATCCGTCCATACGTATTTCACCGTCTTCCTTGTTAAATTAGTCAATGAGGTAGCTATCTTTGAAAAATCTTGGATAAATTTTTGATAGTACCCTGCTAACCCTAGGAAACTCCGCACCTCAGTCGGCGTTTTCGGTTGTTCCCAATTCATTACTGCTTCCACCTTCGCTGGATCCACTGAAATCCCCTCTTGGTCAATGACATGACCTAAAAACTGTACCTTTTCCAGCCAAAATTCACATTTGGTGAATTTCGCATATAACTTCTCCTTCCTTAGTGTCTCCAACACTAATCTTAAGTGTTCGGTATGATCTTCTGGCATCTTAGAATAGACTAGAATATCATTGATAAACACTACGATGAACTTGTCCAAATATAGTTTGAACACTCTGTTCATCATATCCATAAATCAAGGCCAGGTGCATTCGTCAACCCAAATGACATCACCGAAACTTCGTAATGACCATAATGAGTCCTGAATGCGCTTTGGTACATCTTCCTTCCTAACCTTCAACCGATGATACCCGTCCCATGAAATCTATTTTAGAAAAGTACTTTTGCCCTTTCAATTGATCAAAGAGATCATCGATCACGGGCAATGGGTATTTATTCTTTATCGTTAACTTGTTCAACTCCGATAGTCAATACAAAGCCTTAACGATCCGTCTTTCTTCTTGACAAACAACACCGTGCTCCTCCACGGCGAAACACTTGGTTGAATGTACTTCTTGTCCAATAGTTCACGTGTAGGTTGAACCATTAGTTCTTTCATTTCCACAGCGCCATACAATCGATGCCCTTGAGGCCGTCTGTAGTTCACGGCACAATGTCTATCACAAATTCGATCTCCCTATCCGTGATGAACTCAGTAACTCACTTGGAAATACATCCATGAATTCGTTTACTATAGGTATTTGTTCCATGGTTGCTCCCACTCTCTGGGTATCAACAACATGGCATAGGTAACCTACATAACCCTTTCTTAAAAGTTTTCTAGTTTGTGTCATCGTAAGGCAACACGGACGTCCCGGCAATTTACTCCCATAAAATACTATAGGAGGTTGCTTCAACGTCTTGATGCTCACACATTTCTTTTGGCAATCTATAATTGCTCCATGGTTAATCAACCAATCCATCCCGAGAATTACGTCGAATTCTCCTAACTTTATCGGTATTAAATCTCTACCGATAACTTACAACCAGCGTACCTCTCTTGCAACAACTCTATGAATATCTTCATAGGAATTATCTCTTCGTTTGCTACCTTAATGTTCAAAGGTACATGCAATTTTTTGGAAATAATTCTAATCATCTAGCAAAATCACATGCAATAAACGAACAAGTAGCACCTTTTCAAATCAAATAAAGACGTATGCATTTATATTGTTGATCGTATAATAATACGCAACTACATCCCCCGATGCCACCACATCTTGGACCATCATATTAAAAGTACGGGCCATTGATTTCCCCGACTTAGCTGGACCACTAATAGCTAACTTCCCGCTATTAGGTCCCTTATTTCCTTCTATCCCTTCTCCCAAGGCGGTTCTTTGCTATGTGGTCATTGATCCACATACAAAGCATCCGTGATTCTTCTTGGATTGGGGATGAGTTAGGCGAAATGTGCCCTTCCTATCCACAATTATAACATACCGCCTTACCTTTGAGACAGACTCCTAAGTGAGTCTTCCCACAGGTTTTACAGGCCTCCATCCTCCTCTTGGAGTCCCTTTGTTTCGCTCTGGTATTCCCAGAGTTAAAGCCCTTTCTCTTCTGACCATCGCCACTTCCACTGGCTCCCTCAGTCTTGGTTCCTCCATCAACCCTGCCTTTGGTATTCTTATCTTTGTGGTACTGGCTAAGAGCCTCATTCCCACCTTCGGCAATTATTTCCTTTTCTAGTATGGTTCCAAAGGAAGTACTTTGGAACACAGAGATTCGGCTATAAAGCCAGGTTTTTAAGCCCTGCTCGAACCTTCTAGCCTTTCTCACTTCAGTGTCCATTTGATGTGGAGCGAATCGTGCGATTCATTAAACTTGGCGAATCTTTGAGGAACCATCATATCCCCTTGTCTCAATTCTAGAAACCTCATCTCCATCCTCCCTTGTATGCTCATGGGAAAATAGTTCTCGAAGAAAATCTTCTTGAACCTCTCCCACGTTAGGTTTCCTATATCGGCCCTAGCCTGGTTTGCCTCCCACCAGAAGTTGGCCTCTCCCTTCATCAAATAGGTTGCAAAGGCAATCTTTTGACCCTCCTCAACATTTGCTATTACAAATTCTTTCTTGATTTCTTTTACCCATGTCTGGGCTTCTATAGGGTCGGTAGTTCCCTTGAACTCCAGCGGACCTACACTTTTAAAATCCTTAAAAGAAGTAGCTCATACTACTCCAAGAATTATGAATACATTAGCCCCTGTTCTATTAAATACAGCCGTTAAAAGATTAACAAACTCTTATATTGGATTAACCGGACCACCTTCCAGTTGATTAACATTAGCGCCCTGATTTCGTTGTCTCCTTCTTGGCGGCATTTTGCTGTTAAGAAAACAACACATCATTATTACTTTATTCTTGTTGGTTTGTTATTGTTTGTAATAAAACAACAACTCATACTCATTACTCAACATATTCCATAAAAAGATTTATATTGATTCATAACTTGTAGTATAACACTACATTGTTTACATTACTCAACCTTAGCTGATTACATTACCATCCCGCAATTACTTTCCAAAAATTGGGATTTACAAAAGACTACCCTTTGTTATACAAAAGAGGGTTTTACATCACTACTAGATACATAATATTTACATATCTATTCTACTCTAGCTATTGCTAGATTACATCTGCCGTAAGGCATTCTCAAAATTAGCTTTGTCCAAATCGGCAATAACATCTCTACTGATGGTATGACGGGTCTGTCCTGCTTCTACCTGATATCCAGCTACCTGCTGCTAGAAATCTACATGAGAACTCCTATGAATATAGGACATCCTCTCCAACTTCCGCTTCTTAGTCTTTAGCTCCTACTTGAGCTCAAAGACTTCTCCTCTCAAATCTCGGACTTTGTCCATAGCTAGGACTCTATCATCGTGCTCCTCTTCCCACATTCCTTCTATACTAGTCTTGTCCTCACGGACAGCTCGGAGTTCCTCTTTCAACTCCTTAACCTCTTGGCAGTAATGGACATTCCTATCCAATACTGATATAAACAGTGCCTTCATTGATTCCCCCGAGGACATTTCCTCTGTAGGTGGAACCTGGGTCTCTGTAGGTGGAACCTGGTCAAAGGACATCACGTCCACCTCCTCCTTTAGCATGCCATCAAATATAGACATGTAGTCTAAGTCGTCTGAGTCTCCGGACTCAATGGTCACTAACTCTGGCTCTACGGCTAAGGGATTTGGTAGTATCTCTACCCGATTAACTGAATCCTCGCTTACTACATGTATATCTCTATACATATCATTTTTTCCTGACATCTACAATAAAACAATATAGTTTGATTAGTACACGTCAGTAAAATAATAGAAATACATAACATAATATAATGCATTTTTATAAGGTTACTTTCCATCTTTTACTTCTTTATTCTTTCATAAGGTTATGACTTAAGGTTCTACTTTCCCCCTTAAGTTTTAAAACCTAGGCTCTGATACCAACTTGTAGCGCCCCCAAATTCGGGTATCTTCCAACCCGACAGATAGTGTTATACTGTACAACATTCATACATTCATTCAATTGAAAAGTCTCAAAGAACGAATATAACCTCTATATATTTAAAGTAATATTTACATTTCCCAAGTTCTAAACCCATTACAAAGGTTCTTTGTCATAATATCAATTACATTACAACAATAGACCTATACTATTACAAGACAGCTTAGAAATCTGCCTTAGCTTTTCCTTTATCTTTTCCTGATCCTTCGGGACGTTCAATCTTAGCTGTATTCATATGGTTCAAGCAAGAGTGAGCATAACTAGCTCAGCAAGTATAACAATTTAATTACAACATGCTTGACACATACAAATCGTATATCTTCGATAACTGAACAATAGTTATGAAGTACTATTGATAATTCAAAATAGTACTTCATCTTTTCTTTCAAAATGTTTTATAATAACAACAGTATTAGTAAAACATTCACTCTGGTCAGAGACTTTGAGTATTCATTCTTTATTGGAAAAGGACAACTCGGAAGCAAATCCGTAAGCCCGATATTACTTACGAGCACTTCTAGGTGATCAGCCTATTGTACTCTATGTTGATCAACACTACATCCGTTAAACGTATATACATTTAAGCATTTGGCAACCTCACGTGCACATCATTTCTGAAACAAAATATCTGCTTTAACATTTCGGTCTTACATTGAAAGCCATAACAAGTAGTTGACAAAGATAGCAACCATTGATAATACATGAATAGATTATCAATATTTCAAGTGTAGCCAAAGGAACTGGCTTTAACTTCAACATATCTCAATTCATGTGAAAGAATACATGAACATCAAAAACTTGTTCAGATTGAACTGAAACAAGAGTTAGAATACTTGCCTTTAGCGTCTGCTACGGTACTTTAACTTTATGTTCAAGTCGTTCAAGTCTCTACAATACATGATCACATAATACCTCACATTAGGTCACATATAATCAAGTATGTATATAACTATATCATGCCCTTCATTTCAATCTAATTGTGTACTAGATTCAATTACTATTCGTTCCGGTTTGTCATTTACCATTACATTTATATTTGACTAGGCTATCTTAACCTTTTTATTACATTCCTTAAGGTTTTAACAAAGTTTAACAATGTTACATTACCTCCCTTAAGTTATGTTTACTTCCATTTCTTTTCTTTGCACTTAGAAAATTTCCTTACTATCTTTGTTACGAGGCCGGTGTCATTGCGCCGTGATTTATACTTTACACATCTCGTTGTTGCTGCTGAGCCTTATTATCTCTCGACCGAACTTGGCTGCTTGTATTTCACTTATTGAACTAAGGTTCGCCTTGCCATGAACTCTTGTAGTATGCTTTCGATTCTTGTTATTAATGTGTCATGGCCTTGAGTCTTTTACTAGGGTTGGCCATTATTTCAACTCTTATGCCACCGATAATAATTTTAGTTTTGAAATTTTGTGAACTTCCCGGACGCATAACTTCTTCGTTATAAGTCCGAATTGGCTCGTTCAAAAGCCTACGGTTCACAAATTACGTACTCTACATGACCATTCAAGAATTTTATCTATTTAACTTTGTTTGCTAAAAATTCACCTATTGGTTCATTTTTAACGTAAACGATAAATGTTCGTGAACGTTCAACGCTCGTTTCTTCGTTCTAAGTCAGAATCCGGTCATTTTTGAGTCCACAACTCTTAAATGCCAATTATGACTTGTCTCTATTGGAAAGCAAAGGTTTCGTGATCCAACACAAAATTTGACTTTTATTCCGAGAATTTTACGTATTCGACGTTTATCGTCCAATCGTGCAAATTCCGGCAATTCTTCATTCTTATGATTTGATCAACATTACAAATGACTTCCATTCATCATGTGAACGTTTTAACATCATTAATACAACAACTTATATTCATGGTTGGATTCTTGGACTTATTCTTCAAGAGCTCATAACTTGTCAAATTATAAACTACTTAAGATTTGATTATTCATGACTTATGACAATTAAAATTTCTTAACCATAACTTCTCATATGTTCTCAACATATAACTTAACTTAGGTATACATGATACATATAATCATATAAGTTCTTTTACATTCATTTCATTTTTCTTAATAAACTTCTTACAAGTTCATATTATTTTCACATAAGTTTATAACTCATGCTAGCTTAAATGACTTATTACCAACTTACTCGGCTTAAGTTCATTACTTACTCATTCATGTTTGTTAATCCCACTTTTCTTATCATCCTATCATGATAGAGATAGAAGATATTTGGAGAAGAAGTCTTACTTTAGAAGTCTTTGATAAGTAGCTTCTTCTTTTCTTGGCTTATGGAAGTGACTTATTTGCAACTTAATCTCTCTAACACTTAAGCACTTTGTTATGTCTAGATTATTTGAGCAATCAACAAATGGCTTGCAAGCTTCTTCTAATTATAGAATTTCCAAGGTTAGGGTAGTTTAGTCTTTAAAACATCCCACCTCCTTAAACCACCTCCTTACTATTCATTACTTGCAAGGCACAACTTAAATCCTACACTTGGTCATTACTCTTTAGTCTTGGTCAATACCCCTACTTGATCATCACACTTACTTGATCACCACATCACTTGGTCACCACACATTCAACCATATTAATATGGTTTGCCCCATGGGTCAACCAATTTATTGGACTTTAGTTTTGGGTTTGGATTAATAAATCCTTTGGGCTTTGCATTAATAAATACTTATTGGTTTATTAATAATAGTTGGGCCTCTCCCTTTAATTCATTTGGATGTATTTTCGTATTCTAATTCTTATAGAATTTATATACGGTATTTCATCATTCATACCAACTGGTATAATACTTCGTATTATACTCGTTTTCATTACTTTGTACAATACCAACGTATCATACCATTATTACTTATTTCGTAACACTTCGCTTTACTTAACATTTATAAATGAAGTCCACAAACGATTTATTACATTTTCCATAACTAGATTTTTATTACATAATCCATCTTACCTTGTTATTCTATCTTTACGTATTTCTCGGAAACTTAAAATTATATCCCGAGAAAAATCTGATGAATAAAGGTTTTTCGGAAAATTTCTCGGAAAACTTTTATTTTCATCTTGGAAATTCAAACACTTTAATTCATCCACGTAGCCCAAATACTACGATATTCTAACATCAATAGGTTATACAATGACAACCATCTTGATAACACATGGAATATGATTTTATTATTATTTAACTTAATAAAATCATTTTACAATAAGATCCGAATTTCTCGGTCGTTACAACGATCTTCAGGCTCTACGTTTTCTGCCTTGACTCCTGCAATGTTGATCGAATTGATGCACTACAATTTTTTGAAGACTAATCTATTACATCTTAAGATCAACCTAACAGTTTTGATCTTTCTATCTATACATTCTTTATCAGAATAGTACATGTTGAAAGATTAGATCAACCTAACAATTTTGATCTATCACTAAGTCCTTGTACATATATTCATTTAAGGACCTTACAAATAATCATGAACATATACATTAAAATATCAAATCATAATATGCATTCTCCCAACAATCTCCCCCTATTTGATATTGACATAACCAAAGAGATTTGTTGTCATGATTATTAGTGACTAGATGCATTTGTAGTAAATTTAAACATGACTTAGTATTTCAGTGAGCAACTGAAATTTCTAGAGAATAAGCATGAATTTATTGATGATTAGAAGATATTACAATTCAACATTACATCAATAGGAAATTTAAGTTTCAACTTATATCTGTTTCCTTGACCTCTTTAGTGGAGGTGGGTTGGCGTACTCCTCAGCCCTTCTTTTTCTTTGAGCTTCCTCGTTTCTGGCTAACTCTTCCAGCTCACTTAGACTTAGAATTGGATTCTCCTCATGCCTGTGCATGAATGAAGGATCTCCAGTTGGCATTCTTATGTGTACAGTAGACACATCTTGTGAGCTGGGAGTTGACTCCTGACAGCTTAATGGTATAGCCATTACAATTCCCTGTTGATCAGATCGTTGAGTCTGACTGTGGAATTGTCTTGCAGGAGGGCTTCGAGATGCTTGAGCATGAAATTGTCTTCTTCCCCTTTCTTGATTTCCATGACCTCCTCTGCCTCTGCCTTGGCCTCCCTGACCTTCTTGATCTCCTTTCCCTTTATTCTCCCCCTTTATGTCAGCATCAAGGGTTCGAATATCTGCAGACAGTCGATTAACTCCTTGGACAAGCTCGTTCAATTGGCTTTGGGTTTGAGCGATGTCCTCTCTATTTTCCTTGATTTGTTTTTCAGTTCTTGCTTCTTTATTTTGGAGAACTAAAAGAATCATAGCATTATGTTTGTCCTAATTTGCATAAGATTGTTGGAAGTCGTAGATAGAAGCTTTTAAGTTGAGGATGTTGTCCAGCATAATCTTATGTTTAAGGTCTTGGTGTTTCTGCATTTCGAGTACAACCTCTCTTTGCTGAGCAGCTCTCTGGAAGTGGATCTCATCTCTGTCCGACATACTCTTGAGAATCTCTTTGATAATTTCTCTTAGCCTCTTTAAGCTCATATTCATAGTGCCGTGGAAATTATTTACATACCGTGATCATTTGATTCAAATGGGATATTGATGAGATCGGTGAGTTTCAAACTTGCTTCTATAGACTTGACCATTTTCTCAGAGGTGTCTTTCAAGTCATCCTTGGTAGGCAGGTTTGGGAGAGTATCATTTGCTCGAGGATTGTTCATTGGAGAGGTTCTCGGTTGAGATTGATCTTGCAAATTGTAAAGCGCAAGATCAAGACTGAAGTAGTCATGTGATGAGAAGGATGGTATATCAGCTGGAGGGGCTTGGGTTTGGATGTCTGAGATAGGTGACTCTACGATTTCAATGTTGGATTCTACGATGTGGCTGGAGTCTTGAATCGTAGAGTTTGTGATTTGTGGAAGCAGGGTAAGGTTGACTTCTTTTGGTTCTTCAGGTACAAAATTTTGAGATTCTGTAACTGGAAACTGATTGAGTGGGTGAAGAATCACTTCCATCCATCGAGGAAATTCATAGAATTGACTGAATGAAGATGATGGAAAGTGATTAACTTTAAAGAGATCAGGAATAGTCAATACCTCAAGTTTATCCTTGGATGAGGAATGGTTGGTAAGCAGCTTCTTGGCAAAGATGACTTTCCCTGGAAATCCATTAGCCAGAACTGAGATTGCTGGATATTCCTTGAAGCTCCAGAACATGTGATCCCATGAGTTCAAGATTTGAGCTTGATGGTATGCCATCATGGGTAGGTAGGAAAATAGTTGAGTGTACATATAGCTCCTAAATCCATCTTTTCCTACACCAGTGATTTCAATCTCATCATTATCATTTTCTTCCTCTTCTTTGGTCTCTTCTGAAGATTCCATTATCTCAATGGTCTCTGGAAAGTTTGGCACTGATTCAACTTTATCTTGGGCAGGAACCTCTTCTTCTGCCATTGGGATATCATGAGGCTCCCCCTCAGCATGAACATCATCTTGAGAGATCAGAAACTCCACCTCAGCTAGACTTCTCCCCCTCAGCCAGTGTGTACTCAATAATGAGAATTTCAGGAATCTCCCCCTCAGCTGGAGCACTGTCCTCTTTATTTGCTTGGGGTTGTTCCTCTTTTGCAGCCACACTCTTGGCTTCCTTTTTCAGCACTTTTTCTGTGACGCCCCCAAAATAGGTATACATCACCTATTCTGAGTCGCCAAATACATGGTACAGAACATAAAAACAATCTTAATTATACAACAAGAGAGCTGTGAGTTTAAATACAAATACTGTCTTCTAGACAATATCCACTCTCAGAATGAGTCCTCATTACATTTATTGTCACACTACTTAATGTAATAGTGAGGGACTACTAGCTAATACTATCATCCCACCATCACTCCATTCCCAGACTCATCCCGGCTATGTTCTCATTTCTCAAGAAGAACAGTGAAAGAAAGAGTGAGCTCAACTAGCCCGAAGAAATATTATGACTAAGATAATGCGAATAAATTATCATTAGCCTTAAACGATGTTAAACCGATACAATATAACAAACATCAAGTTTAATCAGAAGCGGAAACAAGCAATCCATTAGAAGAGTCAAGTAGAGAATAAAATCTACTATCTTCTATGATTTAAAAGGTTTTCATGACTTTTATCATTTGAGACTCGACAATAAATAATCCACATTATCGAATCACCCTCACACTACTGACAAGGATATTCTTTAGTATCACGACCACAATTATCCATGAATTACGAGCCAAGAATATTTGTGTATTCATTAATGGTCATAATCATGCCAACAACTGTCCATCAATGCACTACGGGCCAATGAGAACTTTTATCACATCATTTGTAACATTACGGTCATGATTACACCGAATAATCCCTTGTCATAATCATACCAAGTCCATCTATGCACTACAGGCCACAGATGACTTTCAAAAAATATAAATATGAGGATGATAACAATGATATAAGAATTCAATAAAACAAGTTCAAGAATTAATTTGTCCAAGAACCAATAACGTCTAAATTGTCAACATGATACTGCTTTGTAGATTAAAATTCAAGAATGCTCAGAAGAATATTTCCATGAAAAGATACTTGATGAAGCACAATTATCAAGGATATTCCACTAATTTAATGGAGTATAGAAGTCAAAACTTTAACCAACTGAGTATAATAAAGAATAGAATAACAAAAGAAATCACCATGCATGCGGTGCTTTGATAGACAAGTTATTCCAATGAATACTAATAAGGGGATTTAATCGGTCCGTAAAAACGCATGTGAGACATGATATTCCAATGAATAATAATAAAGATTTTAACCCAGGTCCGCGTAAAACGCATGCACGACGGATATTCCAATAAAATAGTAAAGATGAAATAATAGAAGAATGTCACCAAGTATAGGGTAGCCCGCGTATACAGGTTATTCGAACAGAATAATAAAGAATGGAATAAAATAAGTTCTCTTCATGAATACAAAAGAATAACACCCCTTACGAGTACAACAAATAATATTCCCTACCTTAAGAAGAAGAGTACTGGATATATAAGTAGTGAAGTAGCGAATACTTTCTTCTTTCTCTATAGTTTATCTCTAGAGTTTTAGTGAATTCGTAAGAAAATAATGAAGGAATGAGCTTCTATTTATAGAAAAATGGACTGCATAGTAACTAACTCATGAACGGTCCAGATTGATTTACTTTAATCTGACGGTCCATATTTAAAGAAAAATCTTTTAAATAAAATATAATATATTCTATTTATAATCTAATAAAACGAATAACTTTATAAAAGATTTTACTATGCAAACACTATGCAGGCACTATGCAAATACTATGCATAATAAAATATAATATATTCTAATTATTGTCTAATAAAACAGATAACTTTATAAAAGTATTATGTTTTATATAAAAAGATTTTACTATGCAAAACACTATACAGAAACTATGCATAATAGAATATAATATATTCTATTTATAGAATAACTTTATAAAAGTATTCTGTTTTATATAAAAAGATTTTCTGTATTATTACATTAATAATACCAACAAAACTGAGTGACTTATCACGTAAGCATCAATAATTAATACCGTGTAATGCTACTTATGCAACCCATGCCAGACATCTTTATTTCTTTAACACCGGTGTTTCAACAGATTAACGGTAAAACTTCCGCGTTATTTTCATAAAAAGTATTTTGTCATTTTCTCAATCCGATAATAATTCCATTGTGGGTCCACCAATGATTGTGCCGTTGTCTGAATATTCCTATTAAAATGAATATTCCCCACCAATCGAATATTATATAACAACTTACGTACTTTGCAAAATTTATAAATATTACTCACAACTATAACATTATATCAATTTCACTCCATAATATTCAAAAATAATATTTATAGAAAATTCATCTTTATTCAAAAAGTTGGGGTTTTACAATCTTCCCGTCTTATGAAATTTCTTAAAATTAGGGTACGTACCTGGTATATTGAAGAGGTAAGGATACCTTGATTTCATTTCAGATTCTAACTCCCAAGTCATTTCCTCAACTTCGTGGTTTCTCCACAAAACTTTAACTTAAGGTATAACCTTGGAGCGTAGAATATGTTTCTTCTTATCCAAGATTTGAACAGGAACCTCTTCATACGTTAAATCTTCCGCTATTTCGCCCGGTTCTAACTCAATAATGTGGTTTGGGTCTTCCACATATTTACGTAACATGGATATGTGAAAAATATTATGAACATGAGACATACTTGGTGGTAAAGCGAGTCTATAGGCCACAGTTCCTACTCGATCGAGGATTAAAAATGGGCCGATGAATCGAGGATTGAGCTTTCCTCTCTTTCCAAATCTCGTAACTCCTTTCCATGGAGCAACACGTAACAACACATGATCTCCTATATCGAATTCCACGTCCTTTCGATGAAGATCAGCATAACTCTTTTGTCGATCTTGTGAGGTTTTTATACATTGTCGAATCGTTTGAATCTTTTCCGTAGTCATACATACCAACTTCGGTCCCAATAACGTTGCTTCACCCACCTCATCCCAGCATACTGGAGAACGACACTTTCTTCCATACAACGCTTTGAATGGAGCCATGCCAATACTTGCTTGATAACTGTTGTTGTAGGAAAACTCCACCAATGGTAAGAACTTGTCCCAACTTCCCTTGAAGTCAAGGACACAGAGTCTTAATAGATCTTCAAGAGTTTGAATCGTCCTCTCCATTGCCCGTCAAATCTCGAGGATGATATGCCGAAAACTAAATCGTAAATCCGTGCCCATAGCTTTTTGCAAACTAACCTAAAATCTTAAAGTGAATCTTGGGTCTCGATCGAAAACTATGGATACCGGCATACCATGCAATCTTACAACCTTGTTTATGTATATCTGAGAGCAAGGCGTTCAGTGTGTATAAGTTTCTCGTATCGGTAAGAAATGAGCAGACTTGGTCAATCTATTAATAATGACCCAAATCGCATCTATGCCTTGAGAAACTTTGGGAAGACCGGTAACGAAATCCATGGTAATGTGCTCCCACTTCCATTCTGGAATTTCAAGTGGTTGCAATGGAACTTTTGGTACTTGATGCTCTGCCTTAACTCGTTGACAAGTTAGACACCTTGAGATAAACAACGCTATCTCTCTCTTCATATTGCTCCACCAAAATGTATGACAAAGTTCACGATACATTTTGGTACTCCCAAGATGGCTTGCAAACGGTGTGTTGTGCGCCCCCATCATGATTTTATACTTTAAATCAGGGTCGTTAGGAACACAAAGTCTGGATTTTACTCGAAGTATTCCTTCTTCATCGATTCTTGCTTCCGGCATAGCACCTTCTTGCACTTTCTTCCTCATATGCATCAGCTCCAGGTCTGTAGCTTGAGCAGCTTTAACTTTATCAATTAAAGTCGGTTCTACTCATATGTTTGCCATCATCACATGGGTCCCTAGAGTCTTTAACTCTATTTTCATCCTTTGCAAGTCACAAAAAATGGGCCTTTGTGTTGTCAATATTGCACTTGTACCCGCATATGATCTTCTACTCAATGCGTCAGCTACCACGTTCGTTTTTCTAGGATGGTATTAGATGGTATGATCATTATCTTTCAACAGTTCAAGCCAACGTCATTGTCGCATGTTGAGTTCCTTTTGAGTGAAGAAATATTTGAGGCTTTTTTGATCCGTAAAGATCTCCACTTTCTCCCCATACAAGTAATGCCTCCAAATCTTTAGTGCGAAGATAACAACTACCAACTCTAGATCATTAGTAGGATAATTCCTCTCATATTCTTTGAGTTGTCGTGAGGAATAGGCTATGACTTTCCCATGTTGCATGAGAACACATCCTAACCCTTTGCCCGAAGCATCACTGTAGATGACAAATCCCTCCGAACCAGATGGTATTCTGAGTCTCCTCTTGAGTTCGTGAAAACTCTTCTCACATTCCTCGCTCCAACCGAACTTTGTATCTTTCTGAGTCAGCTGAATTAGTGGAGTAGCAATTCGAGAAAACCCTTCTACGAATCTCCGATAATAACCAGCTAAGCCGAGAAAGCACGTACTTCGGTCACTAATTTAGGTTGCTCCCAGCTTTGAATAGCTTCAATCTTTGTTGGGTCAACAGATATTCCATGACTTGATACCACGTGGCCAAGGAATGCTACTTCCTCAAGCTAGAACTCGCATTTCTTCAACTTGGCATAAAGCTTGTATTCACGAAGCTTTTCGAGTATCAGCCTCAAGTGTTGCTCATGATCTTCACGGCTTTTGGAATAAATAAGGATGTCATCAATAAAGACGACCACAAAGTGATCCAAATATTCCTTGAATACTCGGTTCATCATATCCATGAAGGCAGCAGGAGCATTAGTCAATCCAAAGGACATGACTAGGAATTCATAATGCCGTCTGCATCGAGTTACGAAAGTCGTCTTTGGAATGTCATCGGTTCTAATCTTCAATTGGTGATATCCTAACGAAGATCAATCTTTGAAAAGAATTTGGCTCCTTGTGGCGGGTCAAACAGTCATCAATACGTGGCAATGGGTACCTATTTTTGATGGTGACATGATTCAACTCCCGATAATCAATACAAAGTCGTATACTCCCGTCTTTCTTTTTCACGAATAGAACAGGAGCACCCCAAGGAGAAGTACTAGGATGAATAAAGCCAATGTCTAACAATTCCTGCAGTTGAGTCTTTAACTCCTGAAGTTTAATAGGAGCCATTCGATATGGGGCTTTAGAAATGGGTTTTATACCGGGTTCAAGGTCGATACAAAATTCAATTTCACGCTATGGGGGTAGGCCAGGAAGTTCTTCAGGGAATACATCAGGAAATTCATTAATAATAGAAATATCATTCAAAACTGACGTATTTTTGTTTAGATCTGTGACGTGGGCTAAGAAAGCTTGACATCCGTTTTTTAATAAACGAATAGCTTTATAGCTTGAGATGACCGTGATTGATTTTAATGGTTTGGTTGCTTGAATTCGCATAATAGGTTGATTTGGAATATGAAAGCTAACAACCTTATGAAAACAATCAATTTTAGCATGATGAGTAGTTAACCAATCAATCCCTAGAATCACATCAAATGCAAGTATTTTCAATGAAATAAGATCAACAGGTAATGTGTGGGTACCAACTTAAACCAAACAAGACTTATAAACCGTGGATGTAATGAAGGTTTCTCCCAACTGAGTTTCAACAGATAAGTCAAAGTCTAATTTCTCCGGAGTCAAATTTAAACGTTGAGCGCAAGTAGGAGAAATAAAAGAATGGGTAGAACCGGTATCAAATAAGTTATAGACTTCGCTAGAGTTTATGATAAGCTTACCCATGATGACCTCAATCGGGTTCCTTGCTTTCTGGGAGGTCACGACAAATGCTCTCCTTACCACCACTTTGACTTTTACGGGGACGACCTTTGGTGCCTCCATTCTAGCTGAACTTGTCTTCGATGAACAACAAAATTGGGCTAGGTGACCTTCTCTTCCACAATTATAACACACTTTGGATGGCATTGCACAGTTTGGACTGATATGTCCCTCCCTTCCGCATTTGAAGCATATGATAGGTGGTCGTTCTCCTTCCTTAACCATGGTTGCTGGTGCTGACGTCTTTTCATCATTGTTGAATCTCCTTTTCTTGAAATGTCCATTTTTACTATCTTGGTCATGATTACCATCGAAGTGGTTACCATTTCTGGCATGTTGATTCCCTCCGCGTTTGTTGTCACCGCTTCGATGACTGATACCACTGGTATTTTCATGTCATTTAATTTGCTTTCTCTTGGTTGCATTGACTTCGTTCAAGGCTCCAATAACCGAGCCCTATTTACAACATCTCGAGTACAAACACGCTTTATGAGAAATAAGATATTGACATATCTCCTAAGCCAAACCTCTTAAAAACATTCGCGTCATTTGCTCCTCATTATCGACCAAATGGGATGTAAACAGGGATAACCCCGCAAATTTAGCCTCGTATTGCGACACGGTCATATTGTTTTGTTCCAACTTGATAAACTCCACCTCTTTTATGTGACGAATACTCTCGGGAAAGTACTTGTCGTTGAATAGCTCTTGGAACTTCTCCCAAGACATCTTGAGTGTGTCAGTCAAGTACGATGCGTTTACGATTCCCACCGATGTCTCGCCTCTTCACGTAACATGAAGGTGGCAAAGGGAACCTTTTGCTCCTCGGAGCATCCCAAGACATCAAATATCTTGGTGATCTGCTTTATCCATGCTTCCGCCTTAAGTGATTTTGGCTCTCCAATAAACTCCGGTGGTCCCAGCTCCTTAAACTGTTTAGCGGTGACCGTCCGAGAGTTTCCAATGTTTCCACCTACATTTTGGACAGGAGCCGCTATCGCCTGATGTTGCATGAATTGCATAAAGCCTCTGAACAAACCATCATTCATCATTTGGTCCGTGTTGTTGTTTGCATGGGGATTGTCGCCTTCCTGATGCACATTATCCTAATTATTGATATGTGGAGACTCAATGGTCTCTTGTGTGCTCCATTGCTATACTCAACATTCTCGGATGTCATTTTCAGATACTGCCACAAAATAAGGGTTAGTAGACATGTAACATATTATCTCTAAACTCTGACCAACCAATTTAAATACAAAATAAATTTAAGCAGGCCATACTAGGGAAGGAATTCCCCGTCTCTCCCCTCCTAGTTCTAGTCTCACATCTTAGCTAGGGATCATATCCCTAAGCTTTGATACCAACTGTGACGCCCCCAAAATAGGTATACATCACCTATTCTGAGTCGCCAAATACATGGTACAGAACATAAATACAATCTTAATTATACAACAAGAGAGCTATGAGTTTAAATACAAATCATCGCTTTCTAGACAATATCCACTCTCAAAATGAGTCCTCATTACATTTATTGTCACACTATTTAACAGAATAGTGAGGACTACTAGCTAATACTATCATCCGGACCATCACTCCATTCCCCTACTCGTCCCAGCTACGTTCTCATTTCCTGAAGAGAACAATGAAAGAAAAGGTGAACTCAACTAGCCCAGTAAGAAATATTATGACTAAGATAATGCAGAATAAATTATCATTAGCCTTAAACAGTGTTAAATTGATACAATATAACAAACATCAAGTTTAACTGTAGCGGAAACAAACAATCCATTAGAAAAGTAAAGTAGAGAATAAAATCTACTATCTTCTATGATTTAAAAGGTTTTTCATGACTTTTATCGCTAAGACTCGACAATAAATAATCCACATCATCGAATCACCCTCACACTACTGGCCAGGATATTCTTTAGTATCACGACCACAATTATCCATGCACTATGGGCCAAGAATATTTGTGTATTCATTAATGGTCATGATCATGCCAACAACTCGTCCATCAATGCACTACGGACCAATGAGAACTTTTATCACATCATTTGTAACATTACGGTCCATGATTACACCGAATAATCCTTGTCATAATCATACCAAGTCCATCTATGCACTACAAATACGAGATGACTTTCAAAAATATAAATATGAGGATGATAACAATGATATAAGAATTCAATAAAACAAGTTCAAGAATTAATTTGTCCAAGAACCAATAACGTCCAAATTGTCAACATGATACTACTTTATAGAGTAAACTTCAAGAATGCTCAGAAGAATATTTCCATGAAAAGATACTTGATGAAGCGCAATTATCAAGGATATTCCACTAATTTCATGGAGTATAAGAGTAAAAACTTTAACCAACTGAGTATAATAAAGAATGGAATAACAAAAGAAATCACCATGCATGCGGTACTTCGCATAGACAGGTTATTCCAACAGAATACTAAATAACGGAACCATGTCAGGCAAAATTCGCACCGACAGGATGTTCTAACAGAATAATAAAGAATGGAAAAACAACAAAAATCACCATGCATACGGTACTTCACATGGCGAAAGTTATTCCAATGAATACTAATAAGGGCCGGAATCGGTCCCACGTAAAACGCGATAGACATGATATTCCAAATGGAATAATAATAAAGATTTTAACCAGTCCCATTAAACGCAAAAGCGTGACAACGGATATATTCCAATAAAATAGTAAAGATGGAATAATAGAAGAATGTCACCAAGTATAGGGTAGCTCAGCGTATCTGAGTTATTCCAACGAGTAATAATAAAGAATGGAATAACATAAGTTCTCTTCATGAATTCAAAAGAATAACACCCCTTTCGAGTACAACAAATAATATTCCCTACCTTAAGAAGAAGAGTACTGGATATATAAGTAGTGAAGTAGCAGAATAATTTTTTCTTTCTCTCTATAATTTATCTCTCTAGAGTTTCAATGAATTCGTAAAAAAATAATGAAGGAATGAGCTTCTATTTATAGAAAAATGGACTGCATAGTAACTAACTCATGAACAGTCCAGATTGATTTACTTTAATCTGACGGTCCATATTTAAAGCAAAATCTTTTAAATAAAATATAATATATTCTATTTATAATCTAACAAAATGAATAACTTTATAAAAGATTTTACTATGCAAACACTATGCAGGCACTATGCAAATACTATGCATAATAAAATATAATATATTCTAATTATTGTCTAATAAAACAGATAACTTTATAAAAGTATTACATTTTATATAAAAAATTTTACTATACAAAACACTATATCTTAGACACTATGCATAATAGAATATAATATATTCTATTTATAGAATAACTTTATAAAAGTATTCATTTTTTATATAAAAGATTTTACGTATTATTACATTAATAATACCAACAAAATCGAGTGACTTATCACGTAAGCATCAATAATTAATACTGGTGTGCTACTATGCAACCACGCGCCAGTATTCTTTATTTCTTTAACAACGGGTGTTTCAACAGTTAACAGTAAAACTTCCGCCGTTATTTTCATAAAGTATTTTTGTCATTTTCTCAATCCGACAATAATTCCGTTGTGGGGTCCACCAATGATTGTGCCGTTGTACGAATATTCCCTATTAAAATGAATATTCCCCAACCAATCGAATATTATATAACAACTTGCGTACTTTGCAAAATCTATAAATATTACCCACAAATATAACATTATATCAATTTCACTCCATAATATTCAAAAATAATATTTGTAGAAAATTCATCTTTATTCAAAAAGTTGGGGTTTTACATTTTCATTCTCAAGAATATACTTCTTGACCTACTTTCTTTTTGCTTTGCTGGGTTTAGCCACAACTTCTGGACTCCCTTGAGTCTTAGCTTTGTCATGTTGAACAACCACTCTTCTTAAAGCAGCTTCTTCTATTTCTGCCACACTTGGCTTGGTTTCAGAGAACAACAGAGACTCTACGATTTTGACTGAGTAGGAATGTACTGATTTGTCCTTTGTGTCTTCAGAGCTGAGGTGACTTTGGAATGACTACGATTGTAGAGGTAGTCTTCTGTTTGTTGAGTCTGTCCTGCGATCGTCGAGTCTGTCTGGCAGTCATTGAGTCTGATCAGCATTCATTGCGTCTGTCCTACGATCGTCGAGTCTGTCTGGCAGTCATTGAGTCTAATCAGCATTCGTTGAGTCTGTCCTACAATCGTCGAGTCTGTCCTACAATCGTCGAGTCTATCCGAATCCTTGTGATGAGTTTTTGATAAAGCATTCTTTTAAGGCAGCTCGGGAAGCGCCAACCTCTTGGAGAGATTCAAGGGTTAGGTTTGTTCCTGAGCCACCTCATAGAGAGATTGCCTTGTTATGAAGCTTGTCATCATAGGATGAGCTTTTGTCATCGTTGAGTCTGCACTAGGATGGTTGAGTTCTCGCTAAGATCGTTGAGGTAGTTGTCTGTTTAGCTCTACGATCGTGAACTTCCCTTAATCATGTCCACAATTTTGAGTTCAGCCTTTGTATCTGTTATGGTTAGCACAATCTAGAGCATATATTTCATGGTTGTAGATTTAGCATTCCTAGCTCACTTATTAACTTATTAAATCTGGATTCATCTAGTGGTTTTGTGAAAACATCAACAAGTTGATTTTTAGTAGGGATATATTGTAAAGATATAGTTCCATATTGGTCCTAGAATGCATGATAGGATTATGAGTTATTACTATGGCACTTGTGTTATCACAATGTATGGGAATAGATTTGAAATCGAACCCATAGTCAGCTAGCTGATTTCTCATCCATAGGATATAAGCACAACATTTGCCCAAAGAACAATATATTCAAACTTTCTGCGGTTGAAGTAGACACCTTTGAGTTTTGCTTTTGCTAAACCAGACATAAGTCTGCTTCCAAGAAGTTGACAGGTTCCATTGGTACTTTTTCTATCTATTTTTCATCCTGCAAAATCAGCATCTGTGTATCCTATTAGTTCAAATGAGGATTCCTTGGGATACCACAACCCCAAGTAAGGTGTACCCTTGAGATACCTGAAGATCCTCTTTACAAGAGAGAAAGTGTGACTCTTTAGGGTTAGCTTTGAAATCTAGCACATATGCATGTTGCAAACATTATATCTCGATCTCTTGGCGCTTAGGTATAAAAGAGACCCTATCATACCTCTCTGTATTGAGTGATATCAATACTTTTACCTTTCTCATCCTTGTCGAAGCTTGCTTGGTTGCGGGAGAAATTGGTGTTTTCATGGGAGATCTTTGATTCCATGCCATACTTCTTTAGTAGGTCTTTGATGTACTTGGCTTGGTTTATGAAAATTCCTTCTTGATGCGCTTTACTTGCAGCTTCAAGGAAGAAGTTCACTTTCCCCCATCATGCTCATTTCAAACTTGCTCGCATTAGCTTAGAGAATCTCTTGCATAAATTTTCGTCAAGTAGAACCAAAGATAATGTCATCAACATAGATTTGAACTAGTAAGACTTTGTCTTTATGCTTTCTAAAACAATGTGTGGTATCTACTCTACCTCTAGTGAACCCATTTTTGATTAAGAATTTAGTCAGTGTTTCATACCATGCTCTAGGTGCTTGTTTAAGACCATATAAGGCTTTATCTAATCTATAGACATAATTAGAAAGAGATGGACTGATGAAACCTGGAGGTTGCTCTACATAGACTTCTTCTTGGAGTTCTCCATTTAGAAATGCACTCTTGACATCCATCTGGAAGACTTTGAACTTCATGTGAGCCGCAAAGGCAAGAAAGATTTTGATGGCTTCTAGTCTGGCAACAGGTGAAAATGCCTCATCGTAGTCGATACCTTCTTCTTGAGAATAACCTTTTGCCACTAATCTTGCCTTGTTTCTGGTTATGACCCCATCTTCATCCATTTTGTTTCTGAAAACCCACTTAGTTCCTATCACAGGATGGCTCTTTGGTCTTGGTACCAATCTCCATACTTTACTTCGTTTAAATTGGTTGAGCTCTTCCTACATTGCTTCTATCCAGCTGGAGTCTTCCATAGCATCCTCTATCTTCTTTGGCTCTATTTGTGACAGGAAGCTTAGATAAAAACATTCATTCTGAGTAGCAGCTCTTGTTTTGACTCTGGCACTCGGATCTCCAATGATTAGATCCTGAGTGTGATCTCTTGCCCATCTGTTACCAGCTGGGACATCTGTCCTAATGCCTTCCTGTCTTAAATCTTCAAGGTCTATTTCTTCTTCTTGGAGTGGAGGCTCGCTGTCTTAAATGGACCTCTCTACGATTTCATTATCATGCTTTACGATTTCACTATCTGGCACTACGATCGTAGTGTTGAGCTCGACAATGTAATTCGTAGTGTCTGCACTATCGGTCGTAGTGTCTTGAGGCACTGCTTTGTCTAAGTTAGTTTCATCAAAGATGATGTGTATTGAGACCTCGACATTCAGTGTCATCTTGTTAAACACCCTGTAAGCTTTGCTGTCTGTGGCATATCCAAGAAAAATCCCTTCGTCTAACTTGGGCTGAAATTTTGTCAGATACTGCTTTCCATTGTTAAGAATATAGCATGCACAACCAAAGACATGGAAATAGCTGACACTCAGCTTCTTTCCTTTCCACAGTTCGTAGGGTGTCTTCTTGATCGTAAAGTGAATTAATGATCCATTCTATGTGTAGCGTCATGCGATGTTGTGACTTCTGCTTGAAGTATTCAGCAGCAGTTAGTTGTCTAGTAGAGTCCTTCCAAATCTATCGGGGTTCGTTCTTTCTTTCAAAGAACTCCATTTTGTTGAGGAGTTCGTGGAGTCGAGAAGTTATGATCGATGCCATTGTCTCGAAAGGTAACTTGTCTATTTCGAGAAATCAAATTCTCTTCCATGATCACTCCTTATGGCCTTGATTTTCTCTCCTTTCTCGCTCATCACCAAATCCCAACATCTTGATTAATTCGAGTTTGTCTCATCCTTTAAGGTTAAGAAAAATACCCATGTGAATCGGTGTAGTAAATACTGACTATGACTAGAGAGTATCTTTTTCCTCCAAGACTAGTTGTTGG
The DNA here is from genome assembly GCA_020205605.1 of Panax ginseng. Classification (NCBI taxonomy): domain Eukaryota; kingdom Viridiplantae; phylum Streptophyta; class Magnoliopsida; order Apiales; family Araliaceae; genus Panax; species Panax ginseng. Next base: position 9,493,200 of record CM035147.1, on the reverse strand, counting down.
GATTGGCCCAAAGAGATCCATGTGGAGCAGATGCAGGGGTTTGTCAATGGAGTTGGTAGTCTTGCTCTTGAATGAGCTTCTGGTTTGTTTTCCAAGCTGGCAGGCATTGCATGACCTTTCCTTCACAAAGTTGAACTTGGGTAGACCAGCTACGAGGTCTTTTGATGCCAGTTTGGACATGCTTTTGAAGTTTAAGTGAGACAACCTTCTATGCCATAGCCAGCTCATTTCCTCGGATGCTTTTGCCAGAGAACATATTGTCTCATCAGAGCTTAGTTGACCAAGATCTACTGTGTAGACATTTCCTTCTCTTGTTCCGGTCAGCTTTATGGCAGATGTCTTCAAATCTTTGACTAGACATTAGTTGTTGAGAAATGTTACTTGGTGACCCTTGTCGCAGAGTTGGCTGATACTTAGAAGGTTGTGTTGGAGTCCTTCCACATAAGCTACTTTCTTTGAAAGATCTTGCACCATTGCCAGTGAGCCAAATCCTCTTATCTTGCCTTTAGCCATATCTCCAAAGAGGACTGAGGGACCCTCCTTTTTTACATAGTTAGATAGTAGAGCTTTGTTCCCTGTCATATGCCTTGAGCATCCACTGTCCAGATACCATGTTGAGGCCGTGGAGCTCTTTTCCTGTCAAAACATTTGAACCTTCATTTTGGTACCCATATTTGCATGGGTCCTTCATTGTTAGTTCCTTTGGGGACCCAAATTTGTCTAATCTTGGGTCTCACATGCATGGAGTTATAATAACACTTTGTGGCCCTATGACCATATTTATTGCATATTAAACATCTATTATGATGCATGCCTGTGTGTGTGTGGTGATTCATCTTCCACTTGGACTTGTGTGGTTCCTTAGTTAACCTTCTATTAAACTGATTCTCTTTCTTCCACGTGTCCTTAGGTTTCATAAATAGTGATGAGTGTGCCTTACCTCTACTGTACCTTTCCAGTTGATTCGTAGAGTTGGTTTTGCTTGACTCTAAGATTCTTTGAGGTTGGTGAGTAGAGGTTGGGTTACTTTTCTCCTTTATGAAACCCAGACCAGCGTGAAATCCTTTACTTCTCTGATTATAACTAGAAATAGTAGAACAAGGTTGAAGTGGCTCTTCCAACTGTGAGGATTTCACAAAGGTAATGCCTCTACCAAAACTTCAGGCATTACTAGTGCTAGTTTCCATTGTCTTTTCCACACTAGGTTCTGAGATGAATTCCCCAAAGCTTCAGACACATTACGTCAATATGCTTCTCCGACTAGAGAGTCAAGGCAATCCATGGATGATGAGGATTTGTTCCATTCGAGATAGTCTTCTCTAGATCCTTAATTTTAGAGGTTAGCTTAGACTCTCTTTGTGCATTGAGTGTGTGTTTATGCTGCTTTTAAAGTTTCATTCTCAAATTTCAAGCTTGGGCCGGAAGATTGGTACTTAGAAGGGTCTGTTTCAAGCTCTTCTTGAACTCTCTTCTTTTCCTCTTGAAGAAGTGAATGATCTTTAGACAAGACTACGAACCACTTCATGTATTGATGTAGATCGATTGGTTATGCCATGCAAAGCGCTTCTTAAGTCACTTATATCTACATCGGAGAATTAAAATCAAATACCTCATCGAGACTTACATCATGTATGTTTAGGCTTTGTTTGTCCTTTGCATGTTTGGCCATTAAGCACAGATTGGCCATGTGTGGTTCTTCCTCATCTCCTGAGTCTGCATTTGAGTCATTATCCAATCACTCCACGATCCTCCGTGACCAGTGCCTTTGGCTCTTTTCTGAGGCCTCTTGGTTCCTTTGTATTCTTTCTTTGCATGAGATTTCTTCTTTAGTTCTTCTTTGATAGGCTTATTGCAGTTGGCAATGAAATGACCAGGTTTCTTGCAGTTGTAGCATAAATCATTCATTTGTTCCTGGCTGACATAGTTGCTGACTTTCTTTGGCTTGCCGGTTCTGCCTTGTTGCATGAACCTTCTTAGTCTCTTTACCAGCATAGCAAAGTCATCGTCATCATCTTCATCATCATCAGAGTCAATCTTATGAACATTATGGTTAGATCCTTGTTAGGATAGATCTTCCCATATGCTAGTAGAGAGTTCAGCAGAACGTTGAATCTTTCATAGGTTGCAGTCACGTTTTCTCCTTGCACATAAGCGAACATTTCATACTGCTGTGTCAGGAGAGACTGTTTGTTCTCTCTGACTTCTTCAGTTCCTTCATGCATGATTAGCAGTGTTTCCCAAACTTCCTTAGCTATTTTGTTGTTTACAACATCCTCAAACAGATCGTCCTCTAAGGATTGGAACAGGATGTTCTTAGCCTTCTTATCAAGTTAGACAACTCTCTTCTCGTTGTCTGTCCATTCTTCTTTAACTTTGATCTCAGATCACGGTTTGGATCGCGTCGGTTAGTTAGTGCAAGCTTGGTTGGAATGTAGGGCCCATTTTGAACGGTCTCAAATAGATCTTCATCAATTGAGTCCATGTATGCTTGCATCCTGACTTTCCAGTTAACAAATTTATCCTTGTTGCACATTGGTGGCTTCTTCGCTTCCCCATCTGGATTCGCTTGCAATACGAAAAGCCATTGGATCTACTAAAGCTTGTAAGCTGTAAAATAGAACTTGCTCTAATACCAATTGTTAGTTCCTAGTTGGCACAATAGTTATCTAGAAGGGGGGGTTTAATAGATATTTAAAAAATCTTTTCTTTTTAAACTAGTTCTTTGAAAGTGATTAAAACTTAGCGAAATTAGTATTAGTTTTAATCTTCTTTACCAAGCACTGAAGTAATGAGGGTTAGGCAGTTATGGCAGTTATAATAGTTATAGCAGTTATGATGAATGTAAATGACACAGTCGTTTTAAGTGGTTCAGAGCACTTAAAGCTCCTAGTCCACTCTTCTACTCAACGAGTAGGATATCCACTAAGGATGTTTGTTACAACTTCTGAATCACACGGATTCCTTCTAGACCAGCAGTCTAGGAATTTCTTAGTTCACTCTTGAACTCTTCAAGTCCAGCAGACTTGGCTTTCTTACAGTTCACTACGAACTCTTCAAGTCCAGCAGACTTGGTACTCTTCTTCAATTGATTGATGATGTTGTGTTCTTGATGGTTGCTACTCAGTCGCTGTGTAAGCACTTGTTCTAAAGAACTGAGTATCTGAGAAAGCTTTGCAATATCTCAGATCGTAGAGTTGAGCTTGAGAGAGATGTTCACGTTGTTTGTTTTATGCTTGCTTGATTCTCTCTCATCTATCTGATCTGTATATATGTGATGTTGAAAACTATCCGTTGGATCCATCCGTTGTGGCATTAAATGCGTCTGAACTTTCTGTACTGTGATGGAGACATTTCTGGCACATCTTTTGAATTCTCGCATTGCGCCCATTGACACTGCAGATTGCTTTCTCACCTACCACCTGAAAAGGTGTTTTGTCCCTCTTACCCATGGTACTATCCTTAGCTTCTTCAATACGCTTCTTTGTTGCATACTAAGGATATTTCATATATTCTGGGTGATGAGCACCGCAAAGATTTGGGATCCATTCTCACTTATTGAAAACACACGTATCATGAGGCTCGGCGTTTCTCGACATGAGATGATGATACTACTACGATTTGGATCGTGGTGTTCTACGATTTAGATTGTAGTGTCTTAACATCTTTGCATACTACGAAGTCGAGAGCACTACGATTTCCCTTAAACCTTCGCACACTCACGATCTTCTCTTCTTTGGTGTTGTTGACTTACGCTCCCCGAGACACTACGATCGTTGACTTGTAAACTTCATGTTTCCTTCAAAGATCTCGCGATCGTGGAGTTGGCTCGGCAAACGTTGGGACCACTCTACGATTTTCGAAGAGTCCCCTTCAAGGCAGACATACTAAGATCTTCAGGCTCTACGTTTTCTGCCTTGACTCCTGCAATGTTGATCGGATTGATGCACTACGATTTCTTCAAGACTAATCTATTACATCTTAAGATCAACCTAACAGTTTTGATCTTTCTATCTATACATTCTTTATCAGAATGGTACATGTTGAAAGATTAGATCAACCTAACAATTTTGATCTATCACTAAGTCCTTGTACATATATTCATTTAAGGACCTTACAAATAATCATGAACATATACATTAAAACATCAAATCATAATATGCATTCTCCCAACAAAATTCATACTTGAAAGGATAATAAATCTTTAATATAACAATTCGAACTTGAATAATAGTAATGAGATTTTACTCGAGGTAAATATTGAACTTGAACAATGATAACAAGTAGGGGTAGAAAACTTGCCTCGTGCGTAGATTACACGTTAATTAAACACGTTCCTTGAATTTAATCCTACATACCATTTACATTCACAATACAAGTTAATTATAACTTAACTAATCATCAAACGTTCATTCTTTTTGTCTAACTCGAACTATGACTATACTTAGTCAATTTATCACATTCATTTTCATATAATGAACACTTCACGAATAATAAGCTAACTATTCATTTAATAATTCCGTCCACACGTAATTATGTTATTTACATGCTAAGCATCTATTTTAACATCTCATTATACTTCTAACATATTTTTATGTTCATTACTTTAAGTTGTTATCACAATACTAGTCTTGAACATTTAAAAATACTTCATTTCTGAACATTCTAGAGAGTAGCAGCCATGTATTATCTTTGTTGTACTAGTACTCTACCAATCATGGTGGGACTTTTTGATGTCATGCAAGTGCGGATGTTAAGGCACGAGATCATGCTACGATGCGGTAAACTAGAAACTATTCTATAATTCGCGAAAAATTGCAGAACACAACCAAAAACTCCAATTAAATTACTACTACACGAACTTAATCTTACCTACATGTTAGAATTCGTATATAATCAGTACCCAACATTTATAGAGTGACTTTAACCATTTAAAACACATAATTAAAGCATTAAAATATGTAAATTTTACTGTTCTTGAAGGTTTTGAACATAAGTCATGAAATTTAATACTACAGATTCGTTATAAGGCCAAATCCAACCATTCAAGTTTTGTTTTGTTCGTTTTAGCATGCATAATCATATACAAGTATAAATTTTACAAAACCATTTATGGTTGACATATTAAAGTTACGTATAAGGGCCATATGGCCATATAACGTACTCTGTAAATCTTTGAAACAGCAAGTCATAGTATTATGAAACTTATGATATGGAATCATATACAATGTATATAAAACATGCTATGCTACTCGAATTATTACATATATTCACATAATTGTTACCCTTTCCAACTACAGAAACTTTACAGAAGACTTAAGCCATATTCATGAAAACTTAATGACGTGAAATAGAAATTGGGTTTGGAAAAATTACCCACAGCGTAGTGTAGATAGAAGAGGTGAAACCTTTCTTAATTAATCACACAACTCACAATTCCCTCAAAATTCTTAATTCTCTCTGTGATTTCCTTTGCTAGACTTAGAAGAATGAAAGAAAATTTAAAGACGTATAATAATAAAGGAGAAAACTGACGCGCGTTATGGAGGTCAGTTACCCATCATGGGTTAACTGCTCCCAACTCCCATTAGGGCTCCGTTTGGCTAGCTAGAAAAGATTTCAAAAGCCATTTAATTTAATAAACCTTATCATGTAGTTTGAAAATGTCACACTCCTTATAAAATAAATCCAGTATTTTATTTAATTTACTTTAAGTAAAATATAATAATTTCTCATAAATTCTTATAGTCACATAATTAAATTTCTCATTAATAAATAATGTCAATTTATTAACTCTCTAATTAATAATTAAATTAATTAAAATACCAATAGGCTTATTAAATATTTCTCTTAATACCATAAGCTCACATAATCACATACTTCGATAATAAAAATTTCTCCACATTAATTTAATAAATGTAACACATATAATTAAATTAATCTACCACAATTGCATCAATTAATTATTTAATCTAATAATTAAATCATCGAAAATATTTATTTACTTCAATAAATATTAAAATTAAATTACAAAAATCTTGTTCGTCACATCTTTCCTCTCTTAAAAGGATTCTGTCCCCAGAATCACGACTCAATAAATTCGACCCGTTACATTCTCCCCCCCTTACAAAGATTCTGTCCCCAGAATCGGATACACATAAGTTAAGTAAATAAATGAGGGTAATTCTTCATCATATTATCTTTGAGTTCCCACGTAGCTTTTTCAGCGTTGTGGTTCCTCCAAATTACCTTAACAGAAGGTATTACTTTATTTATGAGAACTTGTTCTTTTCTGTCGACTATTTGAACAGGAATTTCTTCGTAAGATAAGTCTTTTTCAAAATGTAGGGGTTCGTATTCAATTACATGTTTGTAATCGGTTTTGTAGGGTCGTAACACCGAAACATGGAAGACGTTGTGGACATTCTCGAGTGATGGAGGTATGGCTACCTCGTACGCATCTCAATACTTCAAATGGTCCAATGAATCTTGGGCTTAATTTCCCTTTCTTTCTAAACCTGATCTTCCCCTTCCAGAGAGAGACCTTTAAGAAAACATAGCTACCTGATTCAAATTTGATATTTTTATGATGTGGATCAGCGTATTTCTTCTGTCGATCTTGAGTTGCTACCAGTCGTGCTCGGATCACTTTGACTATTTCTGCTGTCTACTGTACCAATTCTGGCCCTAGCAATTGTTTTTCGCCAACTTCATCCCAATAAAGTGGAGTTCTGCACTTTCTGCCGTATAACGCTTCGTAAGGCGGCATGCCTATACTAGCGTGGTAACTGTTGTTGTAGCCGAACTCTACTAACGGTAGGTGATCATCCCAATTTCCTTTAAAGTCCATTATACAAGCTCTTAACATATCTTCCAATGTCTGAATCGTTCTTTCGCTCTGTCCGTTTGTTTGAGAGTGGTAAGTTGTACTCATTCGCAATTGCGTACCCATGCAATCCTGTAGATGTTTCCAGAAATTCGATGAGAAACGCGGATCCCTATCGGGAACAATTAACACCGGCACTCCGTGTCTCGAAACAACTTCTTTTACATATAACCTCGCCAACTGATCTAAATTGAATCTAATTTTGATTAGAAGGAAGTGTCTTGATTTAAATCGATTCATTCAACGATAACCCATCTTTGCGTCGTAGCCTTTACGAGTCATCGGAGGCCAACCACGAAGTCCATTATAATATGTTCCCATTTCCATTCTGGGATCTCCAACGGTTGTAGCAATCCACTCGATCTCTGATGTTCCGCTTTCACTTTCTGACAGGTCAGACACTTGGCAACACATTCTGCAACATCACGTTTCAAATTTGGCCACCAGAAATGTTGTCGAAGATCTTAATACATCTTGGTACTACCAGGATGAATCGAATATCGTGAACTATGAGCCTCACTCAAAATGTCTTCCTTAATCTCTATGACTGGTGGTACCCAAATTCTACTCTCGAATATCAGTATTCCTTCCTTATCCAGCTTAAATCTCAGTTCAATTCCTTCAGATATCTTCTTTGTCACCTTTTTACATTCTTCATCCTGAAGCTGAGCCTCCTTTACTTTATCTAGAAGAGTTGTACCAGATTGCATTTGAAATAGCTTGTCATCAATCTCCATAGGATACTTCACTTCTAACTCTAGTTTCTCCATTTCTGTAATTAGCTCCTCCTGAGCAGTCAACATCATCAATTTCTCACGACCCTTTCTACTTAAGGCGTCAGCAACCACATTTACTTTACCCGGATGGTATAAAATCTCACAGTCGTAATCCTTAATTAATTCCAACCATCTTCTTTGACACATATTCAAATCCTTCTGTGTGAAAATATATTTCATACTCTTGTGGTCCGTATATATTTCACACTTCTCCCCGTAGAGATATTGCCTCCAAATTTTCAAAGCAAAAACAACTGCAGCTAACTCCAAGTCATGGGTCGAATACCCCTTCTCGTAATCCTTCAATTGTCGTGATGCATACGCAATGACTTTGTCGTTTTACATCAGCACACAGCCAAGTCCTTTATGTGACGCATCACTATAAACAACAAAATTTCCTGTATCATCTGGGAGAGATAACACAGGTGCCGTACTTAACCTCTTCTTTAATTCTTGAAAACTTTCCTCACACTTCTCCGTCCAAACAAATTTCATAGCTTTTCGAGTTAAATTCGTTAGCGGAGTTGCAATCTTGGAAAAGTCCTGAATGAATCTTCTATAATAACTTGCTAATCCGAGAAAACTTCTTACTTTCGATGGCGTCTTCGGCTGATCCTAGTTAATCACGACTTCGACTTTGGAGGGATCTACCGAAATTCCATTTTTATCGATCATGTGCCCAAGAAATTGCACTCGTTTAATCCAAAATTTGCATTTCGAGAACTTGGCATAAAACTTTTCCCTTCTCAGTACTTCCAATGTTAATCTAAAATGCTCTTCATGTTCTTCCTTGGTTTTCAAATAGACTAAAATGTCATCTATAAATACCACTACGAACTTGTCCAAAAACAGCTTAAACACACCATTCATTAGTCCCATAAATGCTGCATGAACATTCGTAAGACCAAACGACATTACTAAAAATTCGTAGTGACCATATCGCGTTTTGAACGCTGTCTTCGGTACATCCTCTGGCCTCACCTTCAGTTGATGATAGCCGCTTCTCAAGTCTATCTTGGAAAAGTATCTCGCTCCCTTCAATTAATCAAACAGGTGATCGATCCTCGGTAATGGATATCTGTTCTTAATCGTGACCTTATTCAGTTCTCTGTAGTCAATGCAGAGCCGTATTGATCCGTCCTTCTTTTTCACAAATAACACCGGCGCTCCCCACGGCGATACACTTGGTTGTATATACTTCTTGTCCAGTAATTCTTGTAGTTGGACCATCAGTTCTTTCATCTCTACCGGTGCCATTCGGTACGATGCCTTCGATATTGGAGCCAAATCGATCACGAATTCAACTGCTCTATCTGGAGGAAGTCCCGGCAAATCATCCAGAAATACGTCTGCGAAATCTCTCACTACTGGTATCTCATCTATTTTCGGAGTCTCTTTACGACTATCGACTATGTAAGCTAGATATCCTACACAGTCTTGCCTTAACAACCTCCTGGCCTGCATCATTGTCAGACAACTCGCTTGTCTAGGCGACTTGCTACCATAAAACACAACTTTTGACGGAGTTATAAGGTTAATATGCTTCTTCTGGCAGTTAATTACCGCCCCATAATTGGATAACCAATCCATACCCAAAATAACGTCAAATTCCCCAAGTCGAATAGGGATAAGATCTACGTTCATGATATTACCCTTAATATCCACTCTACAGCTTCTTATGCACGCATTATGAGGATTATTTCTCTATTCGCAATTTCTATGTTCATGGGTAATCTAATTCATCCTTAGGCAATTCTAAATTCTTGGCAAAGTCATCGGATATAAAGGAACAAGTAGCACCCAAATCAAATAAAACATAAGCATTAATTTTATTGATCGGAATGATACCTGACACCACATCACGAGATTGAACTGCATCCTGCACCGTCATGTTGAAATTCCTGGCGGTCGGTCGGTTTGTTGTGGTTGGTCCGGTGATAGTTAAGGCATTTCCACTGTTATTTCCCTGGTTTCCTCCTGATCCTGACCCTCCCGATCCCTTCTTAGGATAGTCTCTTGCTAGATGGTCCTTTGAACCACAAGTGAAACAAGCACCCTTCTTTGGGTTTGGACAGTTTGGTGCTATGTGGCCTTCCTGACCACAATTGTAGCACACTCGCTTCCCTTTCATGCAAACTCCCAAATAAGCTTTTCCGCAGCTTGAGCATGCTTCGATCTTCTTCTTCTGCCCTCCTTGTTGACTTCCAGCTGACGAGTTATCCGTCCACTTCCTCTTCTGATTATGACTACCCCCAGTGTTACTCCCACCAGTCTTGTTATTACCTTCATTCTCACTCTTCTTCTTCTTCTTCTTCTGCTCTTTTTTATACTTGGTCACAGCATCACTTCCACCTTCAGTGAGGATGGCCTTTTCCAGTACTCCAGCAAAAGTGTTTATCTGAAACATTGATACCTTACTATATACCCAAGGCTTTAGTCCTTGTTCGAATCTTCTGGCTTTTCTCTCGTCCGTGTGCACTTGATACGGGGCGAACCTTGCCAACTCGTTGAATCTAGCCGCATAATCAGGTACGCTCATATTTCCTTGCTTTAATTCCAGAAATTGAACCTCCATCTGGTTCTGCGAGCTGGTTGGGAAATACATCTCGAAGAACATTTCTTTAAATCTCTCCCAAGTAATTACACCTTCACCTCCTCGCACTTTGTTTGCTTGCCACCAATAGCTAGCTTCAGACTTCGACATAAACATTGCAAAGGCGGTCTTCTGGTCTTCTCTAACCCTAGCAACGTCGAAAACCTTCTCCATTTCCATAACCCATGTCTGAGCCTCGATCGGGTTCATGGAACCTTTAAATTCTGGCGGTCCCACTGCCTTGAAATCCTTAAATGTAGTATTTGGTGGAGCTTGAGGTTGATTATTCATTGCTCCAGCTAACAAGTTAACCAATTTCTGAACAAGATTAGCATTTGCGTTATTGTTGTTATTCGTACTCTTCCTGAGCTGGTTGACGTTATTGTCTTCTTCTTGGTGGCATAATTCTGTTAAAATATATGCTTATTAGATCTTTGTTTATTTCTCTAAATAGTTAAGACATTACTCAACAATTTAACATACTTATATAACACATCATCTCAAACAACTTGATATATATTCATTCAAACTAACAGTTTTAACCTCAAACAATAACATCACTACTATTTACATCATCTATCCTGAGATAAAGAATCTACAAGATTTAAAATATTAACATATTCCTTCGTTCATAAGCACATCGGAATTTACATATAAAAACTAGTTAAGTCTTTCACATAATTAAACAAATTCTATCACTTTATCATCAAAGTATTTGAATAGCCTTGCTACGCTCTCTTCCATGATACGAGACATCGTCCTACAATCCAAAGATATACGATGGAAGTCCTTGAATCGGATGGGGTACCTCAAAACTCGATCCTGGGTCTCATCCATTGCATGATTGAGTGTAGAGTATGTCTCTCCAAGCTTTGCCTTCTTTGCACGACCATCCTCTTCCGCTAGATGACTCTCGCACTTTGACCTTCCTCTCTTATGATCGGCCTTTCGAGCTTTCCTTCGCCCTTCTTCAACTTTTCTATCTATGCGGTCTTATCTTCAGTTTGACCCTTCTCGTGGACCAAATCCCATTCTACATTTCCCAGTCATGAGTGAAGAGTCAAAATTTCCCTCTCCTTTTCCTCGAGAGTAATCTACTAAATAATTGCCCGCTTAGTCAAATCCTGAACCTCATCTCGTAACTCCACGTTACAGTCGTATAACGTGTCGTACATCTCAGCATCAATGGAGTGCTGTGGAAACTCCTCTTCCTCCTCTTCCTCGTCAAATTCCTCCTCAGGATCCTCCTCAAGATCAGTCTCAGGTTCATGCTCCTGACCAACAATGGTGATCAATGGAGATGACTCCCTCTGTACCAACTATTCCCTAATGACATGAATGTCTCTGGGCTCCTCCTCTGTAGGTATTGTAGGTACTCGGGGTTCCTACTCCCCTGCTCGACGAGTTCCTCCAACGTTAGACATCCTGACAACAAAATTTCGAGTTTTAGTTACTAAGTCATACTAGTGAGCACATAATTTAACACATAAGCACATAAAGTCTTTTATTATCTTCAATGAATTACAAAAATTCATTTCCTAGAACTCGATAAGAGTTTTCCATTACTATATTCTTTCTATAAGGATACTACCTAAGGTTGTTTCCCCCACCTAAGGTTCATAACCTACAGCTCTGATACCAACCTGTGACACACCCAAATCCGGTACTTCTATTTCCACAGGATTTGGTGTTCACTGTACAAACATCATCCATCCATCTATCCATAAATAAATGCAAACCATGCAATAGATAGAAATAATAATGAATCTCCCCTTATGGGGTTACAACATCCAAATAATAAATAAATCCAAGGTTACTCTAACCTTAAATCATCTGTGCGGAAACATAAACAAATAAGTCTTAAATAACATCAATTCTAATTATCATTACATAACCACATAAATAATCAATCTTCATTACTTGCTAAGCTTGCCCTTGCCTTTACTAGTGGAAGGTTCGTCCGCTCTTTCGTTCTTAACTGCAATGTTATTATTACGCAAGAATGAGCACGATTGCCCACAAGTATAACAATATAACAATGAATAATAACATGCGAGAGAAATAATACTTTGAATATAAAAGCTCAACTTTTGAATCAAGAATGAATAACAAGAATCAAAAGATTTCTGAGGGTCATAAGACCTTGAACTATGTCCTATGTTATCAAGGGTTATACTTGAAACCTTTAACAGTCATAAAACTATGGACTCTTCTTCTCGTACTTAGGGGGATCAGCCCTTAGTACCATACTGTGCATAATATCTTAACACTAACGCATAAGTAAATCCCTTTACAGGGTTGTTCATCTCAGTTTGACATTCGAGTCCGCACCAAAGGAAGTTTGGTTTGGATAATTCAATAAGGGTTCTGAAATTTAGAACGTTCATCAACTATGGACTAGTCGAATCAATAAGGTTCACTAGTCTAACAAGGTTCAACAATAATGATATTCAAATTGAATAATAATCTCAGGAAGTATATGTGACGCCCCCAAAATAGGTCCATTCCATCCATCCCATTCTGAGTCGCCAAATACATGGTACAGAAAACAACTACAACTTTATTACAACAATTGTCGTACAAAATACAACAACACATATGCTGTGAGTTTGGATACAAATATATACCAACCGCTGTGACTCGTGTCCCAACCGTAATGTGACAAATGTCCCATCGCTGGACAACACCTCACAAAGGATACCTACATAAAGGTATAGTCAAAAACTGTTTTAGAAATTAGAATCTTTGGGAAGTGCTCAAGGAAACCTTCGTACATAGGAGGCCATGCTTCCAGGTTATGATAGATATCATATGTCCACAGAATTATCCTTAGTTGACCTAATAGACCCCAAAGAAAAACAAGAAGATTACTATCATATTCTTTCCAATAGTGAGTCTTCTCTTGACATATCATTATCTCCACTGTCTCTAATTGAGAATTATACTTCAAACAAACACCAAGATTATATAGGTAGTGCTCGTATATATACTCAGCAAGTGGATGAGCACATCCCTGTCTTATGATGATACGAGGTTGTATGTCATTAGGCATCTTGTATGATAGTGACAAAACACCCTTCCAACGTTGGGTTCGCCTCACCCTCAACAGCTATAGACCACCGTTCTATTCCCCTGTTATCCCCCACTCGACCCAGCTACACTTTTATTACCTGAAAGTAATTGTGAAGCAAAAGGGTGAGCACAACTATCTCAGTAAAGAATATCATGACTAAGGATAATTAAATTATCAATAGCCTTCATCAATAAAAAAATCAGAGATAAAGAACATATGGTAGATGATAAAAAAATTCAACCATAGTTGCAGCGAAACGAGCAATCCATTATAAGAGTCAAATAGACCATAAAGTCTATTATCTTCTCCACATTAAAAGTCCACCAATAATGTTTTATCCCTGTAACATTAATCAACAGTTCCTTTCCACAATTATATGAATAACTCATAATCATAATTGTAATTCTAAATTCCTCTTCGCATCCGGGATTTAAGATAATTTTCATCACATGTCTTTACCGAAACATCAAAGATCATGGTTATACCAAATCACAGTTCCTGTTTATAATCATACTAACAATTCATCTTTGCACTATGGGCCAAAGATATTCGTTAACAGTTCATCTATGCACTACTGGCCAAAGATATTCAACAATAGGTCATCTTTGCATTACGAGCCAAAGATATTCATCAACAAATCATCTTTGCACTACAGGCCAAAGATATTCAACAACAGGTCATCTTTGCACTACAGGCAAAAGATATTCAACAACAGGTCATCTTTGCACTACGGGCTAAAGATATTCATCAATAATTCATCTTTGCACTACAGGCCAAAGATATTCCTCAACAGTTCATATTTGCACTACAGGCCAAATATATTCATCAACAGTTCATATTTGCAATACAGGCCAAATATATTCATATCTCAAAGAAATATATAATCATTTCCGAATTTATATAAACAATAATTATAACCATGTTGATCATTTCACCTTTGCACTTAAGCTAAAGATATTCAATTATAAATTCAATGGTCATGATCATACCAGTCAACAATTCAACTTTGCACTACTGGCCAAAGAGAACCCATAGTCATGATCATACCAAAAATCTACCCATCTTTACACTCAAGTCAAAGAGAAATATCATCATTAGGGTTATAAAAATGTTATATATGATAATAAAAATAATATGATCAACATATAGTTTTAATCTCAAGAGTAATATTCATAAATCAACTATAATTTGGTTAGAAAATTAAACCAATTTTGTCATGAATAGAAACTCGTGAATAGTAACTCGTGAATTAACTTATGAATAGTAACTCATGAATAGTAACTCGTGAATAGTACTTCAAATATTCGTGACATAGTACAAGTATCGTACGTAAATAATGTCATATCGTAAATAGTGCCATATACATGAATAGTGCCATATCGTGAATAAGATCAGATACGTGAATAGTAACCCCGACTCAAAAAGGTAGAAATTCCACAATAAGATCCATACCAATATGTTAGTATAATGATATTGAAAGAATAACATTATTATGAAGAATATAACATCCCTTAATATCCCTTACTATCCCTTACCTCAAAAGAGCAACACTTCTGACTGGATATCGGATATATACGTCAAGGAAACTTGCAGCGATGAATAAAGAACTCACCAAGTATCTAAATACTCACAAAATACACTCAATAATCTAGAGAGAAAAAGAGAGAAAACTTGTTTCTGGTGTGATTTTCAATTCTAACTTAGCCCTCTATTTATAGGAAAATGTTAGTACGCCGAAGCAGACTTAACCTTCAACCTGATGGCTTTACCTGCTACTATTTCCACCCACCACATTTGAAAATTCAATTGAGCACATTTCTCACCAACCAAAAGTGGGGCCTACCAATTCTAGAATTTTCCACCAAAATCATTTATAACCTAATTTCTGAATAAGTCACCTCTTAAAATTCATAACAAATTATACGCTCATTTTTAATGGTTCAAAATTTGTGAACATATACTTGATGAGTGAGTTTTATACACATGAATTGGATACATTCGAGCTTAATTTATTGTTGTTCTCAAGTCTTTTAGATTAGTTTTTAAGTGTTTATGTCTATTCAAGCATGTTTTATGTTGTTTTGTAGGAATTGGGACAAAAGTTACATGGATCGACGTTCGGGGTGGCTAGATTCGCGTTTTCGGCTTGCCATTTACAAAGTAGTCCCTTTAGAGCCCATTTTAGTATTGCTACAGACCTTATTTCGAAAATCTTAGAGAATAAAAGTTGTAGATCTACTTTTCCTCTTTCCAGATCATCTTGAATTATCTAAATCGGAGTTTGGACGAAGAAGTTATGGCCATTTTCCCAAAGGACGTTGGAGCAAAAAATGTCAGAAAAAGTGGTAGCGCCGGGCGCTATAAAGCGTTGTCTCGAGAGAAATGAGTATTTGGAACAAGGCCGGGAAGAGGTTGGTGCGGCTTGACGCGCTTTTAAGCGAATTTTGACACCTTTTTGACTCCAAATTGGATTGGGTTTGTTCCAAAACTAAAATTTGGACTTGTAACCTATAAATACGTGATGTAAGGCATAAAATAGGGAGATTACATAGATTAGACTAGATTAAACACTCCATTAGATTAGAATCTAAACCCTAATTCTTAATTAGCCATTGGAGATTGAAGCAAATTAAAGAACATTGAAGATCAAGAGCAAGAGCAAGAGGGGAACATCAGATTTGCTGACAACAGATTCTATTCTCTTCTCTTATCATACTTTTATCTTTTAATGTCTATTCAATTGTGGATTCTTGGTTTTAATTCATTAATTATGCCCTAACTCTTTTATAAAGATTTCAATTGAACCTTTTATGGGTATGAATTGATTGTTTGATTTATTCCAATCATTTATGTTGAAGTGAATTGTTCATCATGCCTTGTATTTATTGATTAATTATCTGGCCAATAATTACCGTGTTACTCTAGAAGGAATTGAGAAAGGAATTCTAGGGTTAGAATCAAGGCGGGGTGACATTTGACTTAGTTATTTGCACAAAGGAATAATTAGGTTTGTGAATAGAATGAGAATATCTATTTGCCGCATGTAACACATAAGGAATTGGGATTGTAACGAGTTTAATTCAATTGTTTTGCATAGAGATATAGAAAAATTAATCTGGGTTAAATAGAAGGCAATTGATCACTCGAGAGAGGGCTTTTCGCATTTGAGAATTCCTGTTAACAATTCAGTAGACATAATAATTGGGATAATTGGGATAATTGGTTTATAGTTCATAATTGGGGATATTGGAGTCTTAGCCTTTATTTATTTGAATTCATTTATAAAGTAACCTAGTTTTAATTGATTAAGTTAGTTTTCTTAATTAGAAAAATAATGATTTGAGATTGTTTAAATAAAATTGATTTGGTTAAGAGTTAGTAATTGGTAATTTTTATTAAATAATTCCTCGTGGGAACGATACTCTACTTTCACTTTATTACTTGTTGACCGTGTATACTTGCACGTATTCATTGATTGCGAAATCGATCAACAATACTCAACTTATATATGTATAACATATCCAAAAATTACAACGATCCAACGGTCGGATTAAATATTATAACTCACACAATAAAGCTGTAATAACATCGATTTGATCTTTTAATACCTCCAATCCGACAAAATACTGATAAAATACCTCAACATTAACTCTTTTATTTATAACCACATAAATAAATCCATCATTTATCCACGTCAAATATATATTTCCTTATCATATAAATCAATAATTAATTATTCACAAATAATATTACAGAATCACAATAATGACAATCAGACAGTTCCCAGGAAAGAGGGGGCTTTTCGATAAGGATTTCTCCTTACTGGCGCACAATTAGGTGACCAAAACTCTCCTTGACAGAACTTTCTAGATATTGCCAATAATGCTATCTAATAATATTATTCAAATAATATGAATTATTGATCTGATAATGGGAAATACTGTTCAGTGACAATTATTGAAACAACAATAATATAAAATATCAACGCAACAATTATTGAATCAATAAAATAAAATACTGAACAGTAATTAATGTAACAATTATTGAGTAGTGTCTTCTTACGTAAGGATAAATAATTCAACAATCTTTGTGCAATACCGTGTCTTTCTTTGTGCAACCACGCCAGACATCAGTATTTTAACCACCGGGTATTCCAACAGTCTTAACAATAACAACTACGCCGTTATTTATAAAAACTCAAACTTTGTTATTTTCTTCATCCGACAGTTATCCGTTATGGAGCCCATAAATAGTTGGGCCGTCGTACGAATATTCCTCGACAGAAAGAATATTCCACGACCAAACGAATACCCCGATAAATGAATATTTTATAACCACTTACATATTTTGAAAAATTTCATTTATCACCCTTAACTTTAACCTTTTATCAATTTAACCATTTATTAAATAGAAAAATTGAATACTTTGATTTCATAAAATTCGGGGTCTTACAGTATAGAATAGAACAAATATTGTATAACAAATTCATACTTGAAAGGATAATAAATCTTTAATATAACAATTCGAACTTGAATAATAGTAATGAGATTTTACTCAAGGTAAATATTGAACTTGAACAATGATAACAAGTAGGGGTAGAAAACTTGCCTCGTGCGTAGATTACACGTTAATTAAACACGTTCCTTGAATTTAATCCTACATACCATTTACATTCACAATACAAGTTAATTATAACTTAACTAATCATCAAACGTTCATTCTTTTTGTCTAACTCGAACTATGACTATACTTAGTCAATTTATCACATTCATTTTCATATAATGAACACTTCACAAATAATAAGCTAACTATTCATTTAATAATTCCGTCCACACGTAATTATGTTATTTACATGCTAAGCATCTATTTTAACATCTCATTATACTTCTAACATATTTTTATGTTCATTAATTTAAGTTGTTATCACAATACTAGTCTTGAACATTTAAAAATAGTTCATTTCTGAACATTCTGGAGAGTGACGTTCATGGCGCCCATTGTTGTACTAGTACTTCTATTTGTGGCGCGATGATGGCTATGATTTGGACTTTTTATACTGCACACCACGGATGTTAAGGTATGCGAGATCAGCATGCATGGCGCTAATGAACTGAAACTATTCTACAATTCGCGAAAAATTGCAGAACACAGCCAAAAACTCCAATTAATTTATTACTACACGAATTTAATCATACCCACATGTTAGAATTCGTATATAATCATTACCCAACATTTATAGAGTGACTTTAACCATTTAAAACACATAATTACAGAATTAAAATATGTAAATTTTACTGTTCTTGATGTTCTTGAAGGTTTTGAACATAAGTCATGAAATTTAATACTATGGATTCGTTATAAGGCCAAATCCAACCATTCAAGTTTTGTTTTGTTCGTTTTAGCATGCATAATCATATACAAGTATAAATTTTACAAAACCATTTATGGTTGACATATTAAAGTTACGTATAAGGGCCATATGGCTATATAACGTACTCTGTAAATTTTTGAAACAGCAAGTCATAGTATTATGAAACTTATGATATGGAATCATATACAATATATATAAAACATGTTATGCTACTCGAATTATTACATATATTCACATAATTGTTACCCTTTCCAACTATAGAAACTTTACAGAAGACTTAAGCCATATTCATCAAAACTTAATGACGTGAAATAGAAATTGGGTTTGGAGAAATTACCCACAGCGTAGTGTAGATAGAAGAGGTGAAACCTTTCTCAATCAATCACACAACTCACAATTCCCTCAAAATTCTTAATTCTCTCTGTGATTTCCTTTGCTAGACTTAGAAGAATGAAAGAAAAGAAAAAGACGTATGATAATAAAGGAGAAAACTAACGCGCGTTTGGCTAGCTATAAAAGATTTCAAAAGCCATTTAATTTAATAAACCTTATCATATAGTTTGAAAATGTCACACTCCTTATAAAATAAATCCAATATTTTATTTAATTTACTTTAAATAAAATATAATAATTTCTCATAAATTCATATAGCCACATAATTAAATTTCTCATTAATAAATAATGTCAATTTATTAACTCTCTAATTAATAATTAAATTAATTAAAATACCAATAGGCTTATTAAATATTTCGTTTAATACCATAAGCTCACATAATCACATACTTCGATAATAAAAATTTCTCCACATTAATTAAATAAATATAACACATATAATTAAATTAATCTGCCACAATTGCATTAATTAATTATTTAATCTAATAATTAAATCATCGAAAATATTTATTTACTTCAATAAATATTAAAATTAAATTATAAAAATCTCGTTCGTCACAATCTATACATAGTCTCATAGTTCCATCCTTTTTCTTTACAAGCAACACTAGTGCTCCCAAGGTGAAACACTAGGTTGTATGTACTTTTTATCTAAGAGTCCCTGTAATTGTGTAAGTAACTCTTTTAGTTCTATAGGTGACATTCTATACGGTTCCTTAGAAACTGGTGACGTTCTTCGTGCAAGATCAATAACGAACTCAATTTCCCTATCTGGAGGTAAACCTGGTAAGTCATCTGAAAATACATCGGGAAAATCCTTAACTATAGGTATTTGATCTAGTTTTACTCCTTCATGACGAGTATCAACTATATAGGCCAAATATCCTAAACAACCCTTTCTAAGTAATTTTTCTGCCTGAATTATAGTCAAACATCGAGATTTCTTAGGTGAACAACTATCATTGAACACTACCTTTGACTTCGAAGGAGTCAAAAGGTTTATATGTTTTTGATGACAATCAATCATCGCGTTATGGTTAACTAACCAATCCATTCCTAAAATTACATCAAATTCTCCCAACTGAATTGGTATCAAATCTACTATAAAATTATGTCCTTTTATTACCACACTACAGTTCCTGTATATGGCCTTAACCGAAATCCTTTCATTATTAGCAATTTCTACATAAAATGGTTTGTCTAAATTTTCATAACGTATATTCAAGTTTGTAGAAAAAAATTTAGACACAAAAGAACATGTAGCACTAGAATCAAATAACACATATGCATTTAAAGTGTTGATAGGGATGATACCTGTCACCACGTCCTGTGAAGCAACAACATCCCTCATCGACATATTAAATGTTCTCGCGGTAGGTCAATTCTAAACCCCAACTGTAGCTACTGTTGACTGATTATTTTCTTGTACTCTATTCCCCCTTCCTCCTTGGTTTTTAGGTTTAGGACAATTCTTTGAAAAATGGTCCAATGAACCACAATTAAAACATTTATTTTTATTTGGAAGAGGACACTGTGGAGAAAAATGTCCCGATTGTCCACAATTATAACATTTGTTACGAAGGCATTCTCCTTTATGTTTCTTACCACAAGTAGGACAAGGTTTGATATTATTACTAAAATTATTATTAGTATTTCTGATCTTTTTCCCCGGGTTGTTAGAAAATGTATTATCCCATTTTCATTTGTTATTAAACCCACCTAAATTGGGTTCTGTCCTAGGTTTCCCTTTTTCATTTTGACTTTTCTTGTCCTGGTGAAATTTAGCAAGACTTTCATTCTCACTTTCAACTATAGTAGCTTTCTCCAGTATTTCAGAGAAAGTCTTTATTTGAAGTACTGATAACCTACTTCGAATCTGAGGTTTTAAACCCTCCTGAAACCTACGAGTCTTTCTAAGTTCAGTGGTTACTTGATGAGGAGCAAACCTTGACAATTCATTAAACTTAGCTGTATACTGGGTTACAGTAAGATCTCCTTGTTTTAAGTCCAGAAATTTTATTTCCATGCGATCTTTCAGGGATTGGGAAAAATAGTTTTCAAAGAACAACTCTTTGAATCTATCCCAAGGAACAATTTCAGTTTCTACCCGACCTTTGGTTGATTCCCACCAATAATTAGCCTCACCTTTTAAGAAAAAGGTTGCAAAAATTATCTTTTGGTTATTATTAACATTGGTTACTAGGAATAATTTCTCTATTTTAGGAATCCAAATTTGTGCCTCTACAGGTTCTGATGTACCTTTGAATTCAGGTGGTCCGACTAATTTAAAATCTTTAAAAGATGTGTTTTGGTTCACAGGTCTATTTACAACTCCTAGCATAAGGTCTACTAACTGTTGGGTAGAGTTGTCATCATTATTCATTTCTCTTTGGGGTCTTCTGGTTGGTGGCATGATTCTGTTGGGTTTCGACACGTAAACATGCGTAAAAAATAAAAATTTTAAAAGCAATTTCAAAACCCTAAAAACAGGATCCATGCGAAAAAATCAATTAATTCAGAGGTTTAGATATTATACCGACATTCTTGAATTTTCTCAAATGCTCAAATCTCCAATGCAATTCCTCACGATATTACGTCTCTACTTGTATCCACATCGAACGCATACGCAAATCGTCGAACGATTACGCAATAAAAGGAGTCATTGACTTTAGCCACCAAAGGAACAAGATTTTTGAACTTTTCTCTGAGTCTCTCTCTAAGAGGTTAGGGTTTGTAAGTTTTTATTGTGTTCTAAAAGTGGTCGCTTATATATCATATATATAGTAGTTAAAAGGTATTAATCAAAACCTAATTTCATAAAATCCGAATTTATATATATCTCTTAATTAAGTCTTACTTAATTAATATACATATATACAAATTATCCTTTTAATTTAAATTAAATGATTTAAATACTATTAATCATATTAATATATTTAAATCCTTAAAATTTAAATTAATTCCCTTTAAATTACGTTCTATGTGTGTGACCACATAGGTTATTATTACGTTGGCAATAATTTTAAAATCATATTATAAAATTATAAGCGTTGAGCGCATCTAGTAATGCATCATCTGCTACCCAAGTAATAATAAGATCGATGATTCGATCCAACCTTTTTACGTGACCAATGTTTCAATGTAATTTAATCCTTTTAACCTTAATATCCTAGATTAAACTCGAGTCATGGAATGTGTCATACTCTTCATAATTTAATCTGAGTTTTCTTGATCAATGAGTAGACTATATGAAACAAATCACTATTTGAGCATGACCATGCATTTCATAGTCCTACTCAATCAAGAGGCCTATGGATATCACCCATAATATATAGGATGGTTAAATTCCATCTAGATCACTCATATTTCTCACACGATTCATGATGAACCCAATAATCACCTTTATAGTCCACCTATTAAAGGTGACGATTGATGATATCAAAGTACATAAATTCTCGTGTAGTAATATAGCGATTTCGTGTCGGAGGACCATTACATCATTGTCACTATAAGAATTGCTAATGACACTTCGCATAATGCTCCATGTAGAATTCTCATGGTGGGTCTGTCCAGTACATCGTTCTCTAACATGTACCTATGCATTGACTTAATATCTCATATATTTATGACTAATGAGATTTGGTCATCAACATCCATATACTAGTCTCAATGCATCATTGTTGTCCCATTAACAATGATACTTTCTAGGGACATTTAAGAACAATGATACTAATTGTAATTATAATCTCATGTTCAAGTCACATACTTGAAACTATATAATTTGTATCACTATTCTAAGGAATTTTATTATGTTAACAATTATATTACGCAGTAAATAAAACCATAATAAAATTATTTATTTATTCAATCAAATATAATATCAAAACGTTAAGCAATTATATCAAATAATTGGCCTCTAGAGCATAATCTCTAACAGATTCTATATAAAACAATAACCAAAATTCATATAAGAATTTGAATAACACAACATATTGTTTATTTTATATATCACAACGGTCTTACACAACAACTTCATAAATAAACATACTACTATCTTACAACGTCCTGATTACAATACAAACTTTGAATGCTTCTTTATTATAATAATATAAAGCATTCAACCACCTATGCTACACTCTAGAATTCACTGATATCATCAAAGGAATCCTGAATCATGTGACAAACCACAGATCGATCGATGAGATAAGCCGTTTTCTTCTCCCTCTAGGATATCGAACTACACACAGTATGCACAAAATCATTAAAAGTATCTCGAACACCCAGAGATGTTTTAAGAAGCCTTGACTGAATTTTCTTCCTACCCCTCTGTGCATGGTGCATTTGTACTTTTAGTCGTTGATTATGTCCCTTCTCATGCTATAGCATTCCATCAGCTATATCAGCCCTAAACTTCATTTTATTATTCTCATATTCTGTTGTCTTCATTAGTGATGTCATTGCCTCATCATGTTCATCAATTCTCATTAATTGTCCTGCTACTGGATCTTCCTCTTCCTCAGCATCTAGCAGTTGTTGATCATGAAACAATTCCTCATCTTCTGCATCACTATCTATAAATGACTCAATTTGTGGTGGATTGTTTACTATCACCATTTCTTCAGCATTGAAGTTGGCCATCTATAAAAGAAAACTCCTTTAATACTGTTTAGAAACTTACACAACATATTTTTTTTATATATTATATTTTAGGTATACTTTTAAAAAAAAATTACGGACTCGAAGACTATATACTAAGATTTCTCTTCCTTATATCTATAGCCTTGAAGCTTTGATACCATTAAATTGTAACGCCCCCATATCTATACTCCCACGGTATCCGATATGGTGCTTACTATGAATCGATATATAATGCATTTAAATCTATACACCCATGGTATCTGATTACAAGATTACATTAAATAGAGGTACTATCAGATATAATTCCCATAGATATAAAATTCACAGTATCCCATAACAGACGTCAATTCTCAAGAGAACTATTACTGTGTTTGGATACCCACACTTGGATATATGAACTGTATCTGTGACTAGAGTCTATTTATCCAAAATTTAGAGTATCAGTAATAACATGAACAGTCCATATTACCAATACCCTCACCCAGTTGTATAGTCTATGCCAAACGATTTTATACTATCGTATCGATAGTAACTATCTATCCGAAATCCAAAATATCAATAACAACATGAACAGTCCATGTTATTAATACCCTCACTCAAATAAATAGTTCCCAAGGATATCAACTAGATTCGAAGAATTCTAATTTTACATCTATATATGTAAGAAAACACGGTTGCGGAAATGAAAGATATTATATATATATATATATATTGTGACACCCCCAAAATAGGTCTACATCACCCATTCTGAGTTGTCAATACACGGTACAGAAATAACTACAACTTTATTATAACAATAGTAAAACTGTGAGTTTAAATACAGATATTACCATCTAGACAATATCCACATACAAATAAATCCTCATCATAATTATTGATACATTATTTTATAACAATGGTGAGGACTACTAAACAACTCTCCTAGAACTTTCATTCCATACCCCACTTGCACTCGCTATATATTCTCGCCTCCCGAGAAGAAAAATGGAACAAAAAGGAAAAGGTGAGCTCGACTAGCCCAAGAAAGAATATTATGACTAAGATAATATACAACAAAATTATCGTTAGTCTTCAACAGGAAAAAATATAATAGAATACAATAGACAACAAGTTTTAAATCAATATTAGCAATGAAAATAATAATTCATTAGAAGAGTTAAGTAGAGAATGCAAACTACTATCTTCTATGTATGAATTTTAAAGTTCATCGCCTATTTTTTTATCCTCGTAACATCAATCAATATATATCACGGGATCAAATATTCATCCTTGCACTACTGAAAGCGAGGACATTCACCGATTGGTCATGTTCATCTAAACACCTATTCATCTTTGCACTTCTGGGCAAAGATATTCATCGAAATCATTCATCTTTTGCACTACGGGCCAAAGATATTCATCGAAAATCATTCATCTTTGCCTTCTGGGCCAAAGATATTCATCATAAATCATTCATCTTTTGCACTACAGTGCCAAAGATATTCAAGAATATCATCATTTAAGACCGAGGATGATGAAAATATTTTTTAAGAAACGAATCCAAAGTGAAACAAAATGACAAGGATTAAGGATTAAGGATTAGTACTTTGTTTTATCCACGTCCAAAAATACCTCAAAAATAATCATAGTGGTGTAAAATTCAAGAATGATCAAAACATGGATACAATCAAAGCTAGTATCCGAATAGATATTTTGGACGAAAAGAAAAATTTTTATTTTTCGATGAATAGTCTTGTATTCGTGAATAGTACTGAGATATCGTGAATAAAGGCCGTATACGTGAATAGTAACTCAGACACCAAAAAGTTCCAAATTTGATAAAACTTCGATCGATATTTCAAGACATAATGATATTGAAGAAATAATATCATTACTGAAAAAATAATATCCTTACCTCGAAAGATCGATTACTAATCCGGAATCTTGGATATAGGCTATATCTTGAACTTTCACCGTATAGCAATACTCAAAGTATACTCAAAATACTCACAAGAATACGCTAGATAATATATAGAGAAAACTTGGAGTTTACGTGTGATTTTCAATTCTAACCTAAGCATCTATTTATAGGAAATTGCTTAGAACACCAAAGCGTAAAATTTATTATAATAATAATATATATATAAATTTTCACGCCCATTCTTAGAATCGAAAATTCTGAATACAAACCACATGCTCCTTCTAGAAGAAGTAAAAAAATGTTTTTCATAAAATAAATAATTAAAACTTCCAAAAATCAATTATTTGAGCTTGAACTTCAATAATTCATAATAAATAGCCATTTTGTCGGAAAATTCAATCTCATGAGTTTTTATAGGAAATTCAATTCTCTACAACTTTACGTAAGAAAGTTTTTCCAAATTCCAAACAAAAATTGACCGAAATCCACAAGCGAGGCGATTTTAGAGGCTATAATCAAATTTCACCATTAAATGGGGTCCACCAGACATGTTTAACATGTTTTAAAATTTATTGCAACAAAAATACTCCTCCTCCACATATACTCATATATCCCACATTCACCGTAAAAATATCATCATTATTATATTATTAAAATATAATAATATATTTAAATGAATTATTTTATCAGAAAAAGATAAAATTTCAATTTTCAACAATTGTCACTATAAAAATTTTCTCCATCTATATCCACATAAAATCAATATTTTTCTCATCATATGAATCAATAATTAATTATTCACAAATAATATTACGTAATCACAATATTGATGACCAGCAGCTTCTTCTGAAAAGAGGGGTTTTCCAATAAGAATTTCTCCTTACTGGCGCGCAATTAGGTGACCAAACCTCTCCTTAGACAGAACTTTCTAGACATTGCCAATAATGTTATCTAATAATATTATTCAGATAATATGAATTATTACTTCAATAAAGAAAAATACTGTTTAATGACAATTATTGAAACAACAGCAGCAATATAAAATATCAACGCAACAATTATTGAATCAATCATTAATTATTTGGGGTCTTACATATATAATATTAAGATTCGATTACATGATTCTCATAACGAGTTTCTTATTACAAGGTATTCAAACAAACAAGAATATAATCTAATCTATGTAGGGACGCTTCCCTTTATATATCTACTCCAAATGTTCCGAGGTTACCATCTAAAACTGCAAAGGGAATATTTTGCAAAGGTGAGCTATGACATGCTCAAAAAGTTTTACATTTATAACAATATATGATTTGAAGAAATACAACAATTCAAATTTCGACTGATAGTTGTCACCATTTCACTATGGATTTATATTTCTGTCAGTCACACAGACTTAGAAATTTTATTCAGATATGAGATAGGGGATCAGCCTATTCAATATCCTAGGAGTATGCATCTCATCCTACCAGTGCTTAAATGCAGCCAATGTATTGTCAATATATTATCGACCAAAGATCCCATATGGGATGCCCAACTTCAGATTAGGATATCTTACCAATCAATTTGGTTTGACACAACAATTTAAGCTTAATAATTCATATGAATAAGCAATTCATTTCTTAGTTATGCTGAAGTTATAGCAATAACCTTACAATAAAAAGGTAATTCAATTGGGGGTGTAGTATATTATATCAACAGCATATGAAGTCAAAAGTCTTGTTCAACGAATAAATAGGTTCAAGAATTTGCATAAGTAGTTTAAGGTTTAAGAAGAACTTGTAAAAGTAATAACTTGGGTATAGGAAACTTGCCTGAACGTAGATCAGTAAAGTTATGCTATTCAATCATTAATAAATACCTACGATGTTCATATATATAAATCTATCATGTTAGTATTGATAACAATATCCAAATATAACATTTATATAATATCGGGTTAGATTTAATAGGGTTTCGGTGTTTAATATCTTTACCGAATATTAAATAAGTTGATAAATGGACTAAATTTGATTTATAGAATTTTATTATAATTTTATATAATTTGTATATCCATTATAATAATTTTTTAGAAGTTTTAAATAATTTTAAAATATTTATTTATCATTTAAATGATTTTTAAATCATTTATTTCTATTTATAAGTAATTAATATTTACTTAAAATTTTACAAAAACATTGTTTATTATTTTTAAATAATTTATAATCATTTATTATTATTCTTATGTCATTAATATTATTTTTCAATAATTATTTAATATTTATAAATAAATATTCTAATTTCTTTATTAATAAGTTAATTATTAATGATATCTAAATAAAATAAAATAATTATTGAATTTATGTACAAATATCGAATTTAGTTATAATTATTTAATATAATTTTTAAAACTATTTTGTATTTATTTATATTTATTTATTAATTATTTCTAATTTTATAATTTATTTTCGAAAAAATCAATTTACATGTCATAAAGCCCTTCCTTGGTGGCGAGAAAGTGTCATTGTAGGTGTTCTTGAGTTTTTGGGCAGCAGCTTGATTTTGAGTGTGGTCGAGTGACCAATTTGACCACTAGATAAAATGCTACTGATAATGATTCTTGGTTTGTTCAAGAGTTGATGTTGTAGTACTCATACAGTAGTACACCATGAATCAAAATTTAGGCTTTAACCTACATATAATAAGAAGTTATAGAGGCTCAAAGTCACTGTCAAAGTTGTTCTTGAGTTTCTGGGTAACCCGAAACATGATAGTCAATATTAGGTCCCGGCGGTTTTGTGGCTTGAATAACTTTGATTATGTGTATTAGATGTGTGTGGTGTTTGTTATAACATGTAGTATATATTTCAGGGTACATATATATAACATTAACATGGACAAATCATAACTCTAAGGTCTCTAATTATGCTGGTCAAAGTACAGCCAAACGCTGTTCTTCGTGTTCTTCAGTTTTCTAGGCAACCTAGAAAACTTTGTCAAGCTTGGTCAACGACTTTTGACCATTAATTCCAGTAATCCTATTAGTTGTTTTAGCAGCTTGAGATCATAGATATGTAGTTCATATAACATGGTATTGATCTATAACAAAACATTATAAAAACAACAAACAGAAAGTGATTAAAAAGGTTGGTCAAAGTAACTGGGCTCGATTTGTTTTGAGTTTTTGGGTAACCCGAAAATCGCAATCCGTGAACTAATCAACCCACTTTGACTACTTATAACTTGAAATCTACGGTTCAAATGAACCTATTTTCTTTTCCAGATTAAAGACTTACTAACAGGCTACAAATACCAAACAATTAACAGACCAAAACATAAACACATATGAATCTATAGGCCCTGACATTCGTCTGTCAGACTTAGTTTTCAAAATTTTCAGATTTCTTAAAACACTTAATTAAGGCATCTAGATGTTATGAAAATGTGTTCAACCAATCTAACATACTTTCAAACATACTAAAACATAATTCTAAACATCTAAACAACAAAACTAACATAGGATCAAAGAGCTAATTATGAACTAGGGTTTGTACCTTTTCTTGAATGATTTTTGATTCTAGCTTCTTATTTTGTTACTGTTATCACCCAGGTTGGTTTTGGTAAGTAATTAAGTGTATAATGGCTTATAATTTTCGTGAGTTTACTCAGCCCTAAGGTTCCTATTTATAGAATTCTCCAACATGGCTTTTTGGTAATTTTTGAGCAACTTGCCTCTACAAATATTAAATCTGATGACTATTATCATGCTTGGGAGTTACAAGCATGTCATGTGCAGCCTAGCTATGGACTTGAATGGTGACTCCTAACCTAATTCTGAGCTAGTTAGGTTAGTTTAGTAGCTTAATTATGCCCTAATCTTCACTAATCTTGATTAAGGTTTTGTTTTTAATGATTAGGAATGTTAAATGATGTTTATTAGTACCTAATTGAAGTTTACTAACCATGATTAAGTGTTAACATAAGCTAATTAGGGCTAGGTTTACTAATTAGGGTTAGGGTTTTGCTAATTAGGGTTATTAACCTAAATTTCTCACTAATCTTAACAAGCACGATAAAGCGTTTTGTCAGTGTAAGCACAACAAAATAACTTGTAAAAATAATTATGCCGAAAAGTCCGATTACGGGAAAAAAAATTAAGCACGAGGTGTCAAGCACGACGTTTTTCGGACAAAAATTTATTTGGTCAAATTTGTTAAACAAAGTATATATTAACACATAACACATTCAGAGCGAAGAAATTTTATTTATATAACGAGATTTTATACATACGAGTCTTATTAGGGTTTTGGGTTTTTACAGCCTCTACTGCTGCAATTATTGAAACAAAGACAGAGGATGCTAGCGGTGAAAAGTTCTTGGCATTGGCAGGAGCAGCAGGTAATGGTGGTAAGGTTTTACATATTTCTACACCTGTTTCTAATAGTGCATGGATAATTGATTCCGGTGCTACGGATCATATGACATTTGATTCTAGACAAGTTTCACCTATTAAACCTTCCTCACAAAGTTCTGTTTCCACTGCCAATGGTACCTCAATTCTGATTATTGGGGAAAGATCTTTGTCCCTTACTAACACCTTGAATTTAGATTCTATTTTGGTTGTTCCCTCTTTAAATTATAATCTTTTGTCAGTTTCTCAAATAACCACTGCCTTATTTTGTGTTGTCATTTTTTGGCCAGAATTTTGTGTATTTAAGGACATCCGGACAATGCAGACGATTGGTTGTGGTGTTAGGCGAGGGAAGCTATATTACCTAGACTTGGTGTCCAAAAGTTCAGATAAGTTGCGTCAAGCTTTAAAGATTGGGGGTTCAGAGGAGGAAATAAAGAAATCTGAGATATGGTTATGGCATCGACGTCTGGGGCATGCTTCTTTTGGTCACATAAAGAAATTATTTCCTAGTTTATTTGCAAACTTTGATGTTTCTAGTTTCAAATGTGATGTTTGTGAACTTGCAAAAATCCATCGTGCTTCGTTTCTATTAATTTTGAATAAAAGTCTAGTTCCTTTTATGATTATACATTCTGATGTTTGGGGACCATCTAAAATTGCTACTTTGGATGGATCGCGTTGGTTTTTTCTTTTATTGATGATTGTACCAGGATGACTTGGGTATGTTTGATGAAGTCCAGAAGTGAAGTAAACTTGTTATTTCAAAAATTTCATAAAATGGTTTGTAGTCATTACAATGCACAAGTTCAGGTTCTCCGCAGTGACAATGGAGGCGAATATTTGAGTTTTGAATTGAAGCAGTACTTGGAAGCCCATGGAACCATTCATCAAACTACTTGTTCCGATACACCCCAACAGAATGGGGTGGCGGAGCAAAAAAATTGTCACTTATTGGAGGTTGTCTGTTCTTCATTAATAGAAGCACATTTGCCTTTATCCTGTTGGGAACACACACTTACCTCTGCAACATATTTAATCAACCGAGTACCTTCCAACACTATTAATTTTCGAACACCATCTCATGCTCTTACTGAAGCAATTGTGGCTCTAGTCATTCCAAACTTACCTCATCATGTCTTTGGTTGTGTAGCATTTGTACATCTTCATCAGTGTCAGCACGACAAGTTGACACCTCGAGCATTGCGATGTGTTTTTTTTAGGGTATGCTGCTTATCAAAAAGGGGTATCGATTCTATCATCCTCCAAGAAAATGAATGTTTGTTACAATGGATGTAGTTTTTCATGAAGACTCATTTTTCCTCTGAGCCTCAACTTCAAGGGGAGTACCTAGAAGAAGTTCAAGCTCTAGACTATGATTTTCTGATCTCTATAGAAGGGGAATTCTCTGCACATGGTGACAATCTGAATGGGAATGAAATGGAATGCCCTGAACTTGGTAATGACAATGCTGGTGAATTGGATTTGAGTGGTATAAATTTGGACCACAGTGGTGATGAACGTGATGAAGACCTAGAAAATGAAGTTGTGGAGCAACCTCCATCTGAATCTCTCGCACCACAGACAACTGATACACCAAACCAATCCCCTGCTGAGGATGGTCCTGCTGTAGTGTCTGAACCACCAAGAAAACAACTACCACCGCGTTAAACTAGAGGTATCCCCACACCCACTTATGAACCCGAACTTTCTAGTAAAGTTAAATATCACATGAGTCATTAAGTGTCTAACCATCGCTTGTCTGAATCAAATAAGTCATTTGTAAATCAATTATCTACTGTATCTATTCCTAACAGTGTGCAAGAAGCCTTAGCAGACCCAAGGTGGAAAGTTGCTATGAATGAGGAGATGAAATCCTTGCAAAAGAATGAAACTTGGGAACTTATTGATCGTTTATACTGTGAAGCACAAAGCAGATGGTACAATTGAACGTTTTAAAGCAAGACTGGTTGTGACGCCCCCAAAATTAGGTATACATCACCCATCTTGAGTCGCCAGATACATGGTACAAAATTCAAATACAACTTACTAATACAACTGTCGTGTACAATAAGACAAAACATAACTGTGAGTTTGAATACAATTATTGTCTACTAGAGATTATACAAACTCAAAAGGAGTCCTCATTACAATTATTAACACACTATTTCACGAGAATAGTGAGGACTACTAAATGCTATCCTCTCGACCACCACTCCGCTCCCCGACTAGTCCTCGCTATGTTCTCATTTCACGAAGAGAACGGTGAAAAGAAAGGGTGAGCTCAACTAGCCCATGAAAAATTATGACTAAGATAATACTGAATAAATTATCATTAGTCTCCAACAATGTTAAAGCGATAAAATATAATAGACATCAAGTTTAATCTGCAAGTAAAGAACAAGCAATCCATTAAAAGAGTCAAGTAGAAAATAAAATCTATTATCTTTTATGATTAAAAGGTTTTTTCATCGTTTCATTATCGACTCAGACTTTTAATAAATATTCCACATCATCGAATCACCCCTGCGCACTACGGCCAAGGATATTCTTTAGTATCACGACCACGAATTATCCATGCACTACGGGCTAAAGATAATCATGTTTTCATCAACGGTCCTGATCATGCCATAAAACAATTCATCTTTGCACCCTTGGCCGAAGAGAATCCATAGCCATAATCATACCAAAAACTGTCTATCAATGCACTACGGGCCAATGAGGACTTTTTTCACATCATTTGTAACATTACGGTTATGATTATACCGAATAATCCTCGGTCATAATCATACCAAGTCCATCTATGCACCACAAAGCCACAAATGACTTTCAACATAATATAAACATGAGGATGATGACAATGATATAAGAATTCAATAAAACAAGTTCAAGAATTAATTTATCTAGGAACCGATAACGTCCAAATTGTCAACATGATATTTTGCTTTGTAGAGTAAAATTCAAGAATGCTCGGAAGAATATTTCCATGAAAGATCTTGGATGAAGCGCTTGAAATATCAAGGATATTCCACTAATTTCATGGAGTATAGAAGTCAAAACTTTAACCAATCGAGTATAATAAAGAATGGAATAACAAAAAAAATCACCATGCATGCGGTGCCCATGACAGATAAAGTTATTCCAATAGAATAATAATAACGGAACCAAAGTCAAAGTAAATTCGCATGACCGACAGGATGTTCCAAATGAATAATAAAGAATGGAATAACAACGAAATCACCATGCATGCGGTACTTATTGCAGAAAAGTTATTCCAATGTAATACTAATAAGGATTTGAATCAGTCCCACAGTAAAAGCGCCAGACAGAATATTCCAACAGTAATAATAATAAAGATTTTAACTAGGTCCTGCGTAAATCGCCTGAGACATGGATATTCCAACAGAATAATAAAGGGCGGAATCAGTCCGGACGTAAAACTCATGAGCAGGATATTCCCAACCGAATAATAAAGACGGAATCGGGCCAACGTAAAACGCATGCATGTGATATTCCGACGAATAATAGAAGAATGTCACCAAGTATAGGGTAGCTCAGTGATACTGAGTTATTCCAACGAACAATAAAGAAATGGAATAACGTAAGTTCTCTTCTTGAATACAAAAGAATAATATCCTTACCGTAAAATAATACTTGATATAAGAGTAGTGAAGTAGCGAGAAAACTTTCTTCTATCTCTATATAGTCTCTCTCTATAGTTTCTCTCTCTAGAGTTCAAATTGAATTAAATAAGAAAATAATGAAGGAATGAACTTTTATTTATAGGAAAATGGAATGCATAGTAACTAATCCATGAAAATCGATCCAGTTGATTTACTTTAATCGATGGTCCATATTTAAAGAAAAATCTTTTAAATAAAATATAATATATTCTATTTATATAAAAAAGATTTTTACTATAATATAATAAAATATAATATATTCTATTTATAGAATAACTTTAATAAAGTATTACGCTTTTATATAAAAGATTTTACTATGCAAAATACTATGCATAATAGAATATAATATATTCTATTTATAGAATAACTTTAATAAAGTATTACATTTTTTATATAAAGATGTTTCTATTTTATTACGTTAATAATACGAATAAAATAAAACTTCTAAATCAACAATAATTGAATCAAATAATGTGAGATACTTATCAAAGAACTATTGTAGCAATAATTGAACAAAAGCGAGTGACTTCTCACATAAATATCAATAATCAATACTGAAAATGCTACTATGCTAATGCAGCAGCATTATTCTTTACTTTTACTACAAGAGTAGTTCAACATTATCAGCGGTAAAACTTCCGCCGTTATTTTCAATAAAATATTTTTGTCGTTTTCTCGATCCAACAATAATTACATTGTGGGGTCCACCAATGATTGTGTCGTCGCATGCGAATATTTTACGTTTAAAACGAATATTCCCCAACCAATCGAATATAATATGACAACTTGCATACTTTTGCAAAATTTATAAATATTACCCATAACTATAACATTATCTCAAATTCACACAATAATATAAAAAAATTATTTTGAGAAAATTAATTCTTTATTCATAAAATCTGGGGTTTCACACAGGTGGCAAAAGGGTACACCCAAATGTGAGACCCCAGATTTTATGAATAAAGATTTAATTTTCTCGAAATTTTTTTTTTAATATTATGGTGTGGATTTGATATAATGTTATATTTGTGGATAGTATTTATAAATTTTGAAAAGTATGCAAGTTATTGTATAATATTCCATTGGTCGAGGAATATTCTTTTTATCGGGGAATATCCGTACGGCGGTACAAGTGGACCCATGGAATTATCATTTATTGGATGGAAAAACGACAAAAATATTTGTATGAGAATAACGGAAAGTTTTACTTTAAAAACTGAACTACTTCCTGAGAGTAAAAGTACGATAATAATGCATCGTTATAATAGTACTGCAAGATTGATTATTGATGTTTACGTGATAAGTCACTCGCTTTTTATTTTATTAGTATTATTAATGTAATAAAATTAAAAAAAATTTATATAAAACAAAATACTTTTATAAAGTTATTTTATAAATAGAATATATTATATTCTATTATGCATAGTGTTGCATAATTAATCTCAGATAGTGTTTTGCATAGTAAAAATCTTTTATATATAAAAGCGAGTAATACTTTTATAAAGTTATCTGCTTTTATTAGACAATAATTAGAATATATTATAT
Source organism: Panax ginseng (assembly GCA_020205605.1). NCBI lineage: Eukaryota > Viridiplantae > Streptophyta > Magnoliopsida > Apiales > Araliaceae > Panax > Panax ginseng. The sequence continues at coordinate 9,457,955 of CM035147.1, read as the reverse complement.
TTTATTATGCATAGTGTTTTTTATAGTTACTGCGTAGTATTTGCATAGTAAAATCTTTTATAAAGTTATTTGTTTTATTAGATTATAAATAGAATATATTATATTTTATTTAAAAAATTTTGCTTTAAATATGGACCGTCGATTAAAGTAAATCATTCCGGAACCGCTCATGAGTTAGTTACTATGCGATTCTATTCTTCTATAAATAGAAGCTCATTCATTCATTATTTCTTTTGAATTCACCAAAACTCTGTAGAGAGAAACTATAGAGAGAAAATGAAAAATGTTCTAACACTTCACTACTTCTATATCCAATTACTCTTCTTTCAAAGGTAGGGGATATTATTTGTTGTACTAAATAAGGGGTATTCTTTCTTTCTTATTCATGAAGAGAACTTCATTATTCCATTCTTTATTATTTCGTTGGAATAACCTATATATCTGGATACCCTATACTTGGTGAAATTCTTCTAATATTCCGCTTCTTTATTATTACGTCAAAATATCCCGTCTGTGTTTCTGTTTAACTGGTTCCATTATTTATTATTCGTAGAATATCCTCATGCAATGCGTTAACAATCAACCCGGTTCCATTATTTATTATTCTCGTCGAAATATCCCGCCTTTGTGCGTTTCTGCCGGACCGTTCCATTATTTATTATTCTGTTGGAATAACCTATCTGTGCGGTTTATCGCATGCATGGTGAATTCTTCTATTATTCCATTCTTTATTATTCTATTGGAATAACCTGTCTATGAGGATTGCTACATGCATGGTGAATGACCCTTCGTATTCATTTCTTATTAAATTGTGGAATGAGCTATCTACGTGGATTACCGCATGGCGGGTGAAAATCCATTGCAGTTTCATATATTCTATGATACTCTTTTGGATAAAGTTTTGGCTTCTATACTCCACAAAGCAGTAGTATTCTTGAACTTGTTTTATTGAATTATTATGTCATTGTTATCATCCTCATGTTTATATTATGTTGAAAGTTATATGTGGCCTGTAGTGCATAGATGGACTTAGTATGATTATGACCAGGGATTATTCGGTATAATCATGACCGTAATATTACAAATGATGTGGAAAAAGTCCTCATTGGCCCGTAGTGCATTGATAGACAATTTTTGGTATGATTATGACTATGGATTCTCTTTAGCCAAGGGTGCAAAGATGAATTATTTTATGGCATGATCAGGACCGTTGATGAAAACATGATTATCTTTGGCCCGTGGTGCATGGATAATTCGTGGTCGTGATACTAAAGAATATCCTTGGCCTATAGTGCAGGGATGATTTGATGATGTGGATTATTTATTAAGCTGAGTCTCAATGATAAAAGTGATGAAAAACCTTTTAAATCATAGAAGATAGTAGATTTTATTCTCTACTTGACTCTTCTAATGGATTGCTTGTTTCGCTGCAGTTAAACTTGATGTTTGTTATATTGTATCAGTTTAACACTGTTGCAGGCTAACGATAATTTATTCTGCATTATCTTAGTCATAATATTTCTTACTGGGCTAGTTGAGCTCACCCTTTCTTTCACTGTTCTCTTCAGGAAATGAGAACGTAGATGGGACTAGTCGGGGAACGGAGTGATGGTCCAGATGATAACATTAGTAGTCCTCACTATTCTGTGAAATAGTGTGACAATAAATGTAATGAGGACCCCATTGAGTGTGGATATTGTCTAGATGACAATATTCTTATTAAAACTCACAGCATATGTCTTGTCGTATTCTACACAACAGCTGTATATTTAAGATTATATTTGTATTATGTACCATGTATCTGGTGATCCAAGATGGGTGATGTAGAACCAAATTTTGGGGGCGCCACACCAAACCTATGGAATTGATTATACAGATACATTTGCACCTGTAGCTAAAATCAACACAGTTCGAGTCTTATTGTCTCTAGCTGCGAACCTGGATTGGCCATTGTAACAATTTGATGTGAAAATGCCTTTCTGCATAGCGAGTTGTCTGAAGAAGTGTACATGGATTTGCCACCAAGGTGCATGATATCAGAAGTGCATTGTCTAAAAGTGTGCAAATTAAAGAAATCATTGTATGGGCTAAAACAATCTCCGAGAGCATGGTTTGGAAGATTCACGAAGTCCATGAGGTCCTTTGGCTACCATCAGAGTAATTCAGACCACACTTTATTCTTGAAAAGACATCATAGTAAGATCACTGCCCTTATTGTGTATGTTGATGACATGGTGGTTATAGGAAATGACCCTGATGAAAGGAAGGCTCTACAAAGTTACTTGTCAAGCGAATTCGAAATGAAAGACCTCGATCACTTGATATATTTTCTTGGGATCGAAGTGTCTTGATCTGATAAAGGGATCTTATTGTCTCAAAGAAAATATGCTTTAGATTTGTTATAGGAAACTAGTATGTCAGCATGTCAACCAGTTGATACACTAGTAGAAAAAGGATTGAAGTTATGTGTAGAGACTAATCAGGTGCCTGTTGATAAAGGGAGATATCAGAGGCTCGTTGGAAGATTAATGTACTTAGCCCACACTAGGCAAAATCTTGCCTATGCATTGAGTATTGTTAGCCAATTTATGCATAATCCTAGAGAACAACATATGAATGCAGTTATACGAATTTTAAGGTATCTGAAGTCTGCTCCTGGAAAGGGCATTTTGCTCACTAAAAATGTAGATTGTCAAAGTGTGGATGCATATAGTGATGCTGACTAGGCTGGAGCAATAGATGACTAACGATCTACTTCAGGATATTTCACCTTTGTAGGTGGTAATCTCGTTACATAAAGAAGCAAGAAGAAGAATGTTGTTGCACGTTCAAGCACAGAGGCTGAATTTAGGGGTATGTCACTTGGAATATGTGAAGTATTGTGGCTGAGACTTCTCTTGAGGGATTTGGGCTATCTGCCTAATCAACCGATTCGGCTTTATTGTGACAATAAAGCAGCATGTGATATTGCTCATAATCCAGTACAACATGATCGTACAAAATATGTGGAGGTAGAAAAATTCTTCATTAAGGAGAAATTGAATGAGAAAATTGTCGAGTTGCCTAAGATTCGATCCGAAGATCAATTGGCTGATATTCTCACCAAACCTGTTTCAAGTCGAGTGTTCTCAAAGTTTTTGGGCAAGCTGGGCATGTGTGACATCTATGCACCAACTTGAGGGGGAGTGTTGCGATATTGGATTAATAGTCAAAGATTCTCTATTGTAATTCTTTCCAACTCTGTTAGGCAAATAACTTAATTATAGGAATAACTTGATTGTAGGATGAATAGCTTGATTGTAGGATCTCTACTCTCTCTATAAATATGTACATGTAAGGATACAAAAATACTATGAATGAAAATATTTTTCTCTGATTTTCAAGTTTGTAAGTTTTTTTTAGGGAACAGAAGGGAAGGGAAAATTGTACACTCGAAAATTAGTTTTCCTGTTACTAACTATGCAGGAGGGCAAAAGTATCTTTTTCACACTCCAGAGATAACCCTAGAGGACCACAACATCAGTTCCAACCCCGAAGATAACACCAGAAGATTTAATTTCCAACCCGGAGATAACCCCGGGAAATCAATTCCAATCCCCGGAGATAACCTTGAGAGATCCAGTTTTCAACCCCGGATATAACCCCGGGAGAGTCAGTTCTAACCCCGGAGATAACCCCGGGAAATCAAGTTCAAAGCCCGGAGTCAACCCCGGAAGGTCAAGCCAACCTCAGAGATAACCTAAGGACAGTCAGAGTCAACAACAGGCTAATCTCGGAGATAATCTTGAGAAAAGACTGCTATAACTACGCCAAAATCGGAGATAACCCCAGGAGGGGCAAAATGGTCTTTTTGCCAACTCAAATCAAATTAACTCATTTCAATGCAACTTGCGTCAAAAAAAGTCCCACAAGAACCATATATTAACTTCCAAGTGTAAACTACACAAAATAGCTCAACGGACTGCCTGACGGACCTGGAAATGATATTTCGGTCATGGACCCATCTTCCCGGTGTCGACGTCGGGATTTTTATTTGTCCCTTTTTTGTTCTTGTCTTTTGGTGTTCTCATGTTAGGTGAGATTTGTTTGAAAAAATAAGTTGTGAAAAGGTCCGACATTTATATGTCGACGATTTGACTGTAAGAGTCACCAGTTGGTTTTTAAATGGTTATACCAACACAACCGTGAAAAGGTTTGTACATTGACCCAGTGATGTGACACTGCTTAACGGGTCTGTGAAAACGAGATTTATTAGGGTCCGGGGACTTGGTTATGCGGAGGGAAGGTGTTAGGCACCCCCCCCCAACATCCGTGTTGCCACGGTGACCGCCCCTTTTCAATTAAACTGTTATATGAATGTGTGTGTGTGTGGGTCAATGTACTGTTATTTGGAAGTAGTGCGAGAACTCGTTCACACCTATATACAAAAGGTTTGAATTTGTATAAAAATTCAGTTTTAAACAAGATATGACAATGATGTTTTGTAAAAGAGGTTTTTCAAACCCTTATTCTCAATAGTAATTGAGACCTTTTACACTTCCATTTTTATTAAATATTCGGCTGGATTACTTTTATTTTTCGAGATGCGAAGCATCTTCGAGAAAATAATGTAAAAAAGCAGTGCCGAACTCCTTATGGGCATGGGAGCCATCTAAGGAAATCCAAACACCATGAATAAATTTACAAGCTGCTTACAGCTGAAAATGTCCATCACGGGAACAGAATCTAGATTCAGTAAACTGAATCTGTGATCACATGATTCCTAGGCTCACATGATGCCGCAATTTATATGAAAAGAAGTAAGCAGTTATATATATAAAAGCTATAAATATATATATACAGACATGATCAACCACCACGAAGCACCTCCATGGGGGATAAGAAATATAAATATATAAAAGCGGTAAATATATATATAGAGACATGATCAACCACCATGAAACACCTCCATGGGGGATCGAAAAAGTAAAGAAAGCTGTAAAAGACGATCAACCGCCACGAAGTAAACTCCAGGCGAGACGAAATATAAAAAAAGCAGTAAAAATGATCAACCACCACGAAGTAAACTCCAGGCGGGACGAAATGTAAATATATATATAGATAAAAGAGGTAAACACACGGGATATATATCGATCCAGGCTCGGTTTATCTTTTAGGCGATTTGTCGCTATATATATAGATATAAAAGCAGTAAACGCACCGGATGTAAAATCCAAGCTCAATCAAACAGAGTTTGATGGCAACAACATATATATAAGTATTTATATATATATATATGTATATATATATATAAGCAATAAACGCTCTGGATGTAAAATCCAGGCTCATCGAACAAAGTTCGACCACAGTTTATATATAAATATATATATATAAGCAAATAAACGCTCCAGACGTGAGTCCAAGCTCAATCGAGGCATAACTCGATAATGTTAGTCCATATATATAAATATATATATAATATATATATATATAAAAAAATATAAAAGCCGCGGACCGAAGTCCGGGCATACACACACAACACGACTCTCAATGTGAAGAACGGTGTGTGCAAAGATGAAGAGAAAGGCTTTAAGGTGTGTAAGAAGGCTTACAGTGGACTGCCAAAGAAGACTTCAATGACTTTAAAGGGATGAACACTCGGCTCCTGTCAGTAAAAATATAGCAATATATAAGCTCACAAGTGTTTAAAATGAGAAAGCACTCAGTTTATAGTGTGTACAAAGCAAATTAGACATGGCTTCCTCGCCTTTTCTCTATGCAAAATGGCTACCCCAAGCCCTCTATTTATAGAGGGGGAGCCGTAGGTGTACCTGCGATAGCCGCATATGCACCTGCGGCAACCGTATATGTACCTGCGGCTGCCCGGGGTGCCCCGAGTTCTGTGGGTCATGCCGTCTCAAAGTACGTGCATGAATGCAACGTGTTGTCCGCTTGAACTTTCAGAACTTCAATCCGGGCATCAGATTGAGGTGTATAAGACCTTTTACGGCATGATATTGTCGAGAGCTACATAATGACATGGGATTAGAGGTTGTACAAAGTCAGGAAGAAGGGACCATACCCTATGTCTTCAAGCTTTAAATTCTATCCAGTGTGCTGTCTTGTGCAGTAGTCACTCGGGATTGGCGCTCTTTGGTTCTTGTAGGACATTGCTATATAGAATGTATGTATGTTATTGTTGAGATGGCGCAATGTGGGTTTGGATGGAAAAATAACGGTCCTGCCTTTCACCGGGGTTATCTCCGATTTGAGCTATTTTAGCGGTCGTTGCTCAGAGTTATCTCTGAGATTGGACTGCTGCAGGTGTTGACTGTCCTCGGTGTTGTTTCTGAGATGTGCATGACTTCCAGGGGTTATCTCCGGACTTGGTAGATGAGTGCCTCGGGGCTTTTTCCGAGTGTTTGAAGCTATTTGCATAGGTTTGAAATAAGCATTTTCGGGGTCATCTCTAGAACTGCAACTGCATGCCTCGGGGTTATCTCAGAGGTTGATACTATCTTTCCCAATGTTGTTTCTAGGACTGAGACTGAGTATCTCGGGGTTATCTCTGAGATGAAACGGTCTTCTCTGGTGTGATTTCCGGTATTTGAATTGCACTCCTCGGGGTTATCTCCGAGGTTGAAACTGAAACTCCCGGTGTTGTTTCCGGGACTGAGGTTGAAACCTCCGGTGGTATTTCTGGGATTGAGTTGAATATCTTGGGGTTATCTCCGAGATGGTAATACTGAATATCCCAGGGTTGTATCCGGGATTGAAATGAGCTGTCTTCCAGGGTTATCTATGAAAGACAATTCTACCCTCCTGCAATGTTAGTAACAGGTATGCAAAAAAATTTGAGTGTCTACAGATGCCCCTCTTAATCATATTCATGCAATGCAATGGCATGGATAGGATAAATAATAATAGACACTTGAAATGTAACAAGATAATCATGATGCAATGTACAACAGCATGATGCAAATGTATGTGGTTTGTTGGATTGTTCTCCAACATGGTGGGATGATTACCAACTCCCCTTGACTTCTACCGGGATCAGACGTATCTCTTATATACAAGAGACTCTGGGGGATGCATTTGGTCTGTTGAGGATGTGTATACCATATTCCATCATCGGTCATCCCTGATGAGGATGCTTTGTTGGAGTTACTACCAACAGTCTATGTTGTCAGGATTGCCTGACCCTCGCTGACATGTACATCAACGGATAAAATCCCTGCGGGGGATAAATGCCAAGGCTGCTTGACCTTTGTTGACGTGTGCATCAACTAATGAAATCATTGGATGGCTTTCGACGCTTCGATGGGTTTAATTTCCATCGGCTGAAGTAACGTCAAGGTTGCTTAACCTTCGTTGATATGTGCATCAACAGATGAAATGCTTGATACCCCCACCGGGGACTTGTACTTTGGTAGATGAAAATACGTGATACCCCTGCCGGGGAATCTGTATTTGGACAGATAAACATGCGTGATACCCCATCCAGGGAATCTATATTTGGACAGATGAACATGCGTGATACCCCCACCGGGGAATCTTCTTTGATCTTCGCTGACGTGTGCAACAACGGCTGAAATCATCGGATGGCTTCCGACGCTTTGTTGGATTTATTTGCCAATGGCTGAAGTGATGTCAAGGTTTCTTGACCTTCGTTGACATGTGCATCAACGGATGAAATGCGTGATACCCCTGCCGGGGATGTGAACTTGAGAATATGTCATGCCCCCGCCGAGGATGTGTACATCAACAGATGACACTGCGTGATACCCCCGCCGGGGATGTGAACTTTGAAATTACGACCCCAAACTGACGGCATTGGACCTTTATGAGGTATTACCGAATGTGATTTGCGACTGCCGAGATCATCGGTATAGTATATCCTGTATTTGGGTGAATACCAATAAATGATATGAAAACCATAGTTTGGCCCAGGAAAACCAGGATTTCAGGCTATTCTGCACAATCGCGTAGCATTTTTATCCCTGATTTGACCTTTTTAGCTTATGAAAACTCCTTCATAACTCGAACTGGACCGAGTTGGAGGGATGGGCCCCACTCAGAGGAGTCGTAGGTATACCTGAAGCAGCCGCCTGTGGACCTGCGGCCAGCCGTGGATGGCTTTAAAGGCTGCAGGTTGCTTTCTCAAGTCATTATATGTTGCACCGCACAGGAAATTCGAGAGCTCTTCTTCAGATCTGCTGAGTTCGGGTGTCTTTCTGCAAATTCTATCAGTATCGTACAAATGTTCTACACTGCCCTGGTAACGTATGCATATCTTCTTTTCCAGTTTCTATCCGTTGGAAAATAACTTTTAATATGAAATGCGTCTAAACACATAGTAGTGAATATGCATGCTCATATGTCTTGATAAAAAATGTTTAACATAGTAAATGTTAGTATAAAACTATGCTGAACATAATGATGTGAAAAAATTTGACTTTTGAAACAGTCAAATTGGCACCTTTTTTCTGCTATTTCTTATCCTATTTGAGGATAAATGAGCAAAGGTGGTAATGCAAAGTAATCCTAGTAATTAGGCTACCCTTATGGATTGATGACTTTGGCTTTTTAATGCATATAGTATGTATATGACTGTGGACAGGTGTGCTACTTAATGGCCACCTAGTCATGCATATGTTCATGTGGATAGTCCTATTTATAGAGGAAACTATGACAAAAATTTTCCAGAATGTAGGCATTGGGTAATCATGCATTTTTAACTCTACTGTAGACGTATGTTAAAATAATGAATGCATGCATGTAGTCATAAGATGCATTTTGAAAAGTTCCAGGTTAGAAAATACCACACCCTTTCTGAGGTGATTTGGAGACTTTTTGTCCAGATATTATGGATCCGGATCAGCCGAGTAGTTATCGCAGGACCACTTTAGGTGTACGGAGGAGGGCTTCCGATGTGCCTCGACCCCGTTCAGTTAGACAGCCTCGTCGTCTAGCGGAGGCGGTGATATATCATGTCCGGGTTGATGTGTTGGATGTCGAGGATGAGGAGGAGGATGTACCAGTAGTGGCTCCAGCTCCTGCTGCTCATATTCCCCGTAGGGATTTCCTAGGCATTCAAGTGGATATCCCAGATCTTCTGGGTGATTTGAGTTGCCACCCCTCAGTTTACTTGCATGCAAATGAGGTAAAAACTATATTTGATCTTCCTTTTTCTTATTTAGGAGGAGCAAGGATTTTGACATTGATTTGCATGTGATGCAGGTTCCCGGCTTTACACAGCCTCGAGGGAACAGGTTCAGCATACACTCCCTGTATCAGGCTCTGCATCCAGATTACCGAGGTATAGTGCATGATTGGGGCTTTGGGGAGTTCTTTTCCATTCTACCCCATCGCTGTCCCTGGGGTTACCTCAGAGCATTGTCTAAGCGCTGGTTTCACTAGACTTAGTCTCTCCATTTGTTCGACTGTGAGGTGATGATGACGCCGATGGATTGGGGATTTATCACCGGTATGGAGTTTGGAGGGGCGTCAATGCTATGTACGGCGAATATTACCCCGACTACCGTAAAATCCTTGCTAGGAGTTCCGACTGAGGTGCTCAAGGACAAGACCATCCGTACGGGTCCTTTAAGCGTAGACGCTATGAGTGGGCTATTGAGTGAGTCCATGCCTGCTGATGTGAGAGTCAGGGATCTCATTCTTCGGTGATTGTTCCTGGCTATCATCAGGGGTTATTTTATAGCAGATAACTCTTCTACGGTGTCATTCGCTTTGATCAGCGCCACGCGGGAGGTGGACCGTATTGGAGAGTATGATTGGGGTTCCTACACCTTTACCTATTTCCTCAGGGGAATGCGCATGCATTCGCAGGGCTTGACCGAGGCTTGACTAGGATTTTACCTGTTTCTGCTAGTGAGTATTTCTCTTTTGATTTCCTATGTACAAGTTAAGAGTGTTCACTAATAGTAGATGTTTTGCCCTTGTGTTGGCAGTTTTGGACCTATGAGAGGCTTCAATGTTTGCGTCTTGTGAGTGTGTTAGGTTTAGATACCTATCCACAAGGACGGTGATGGCATCATTCCATTTTGGCGGAAGTTCCTGGAGCAGAGGGTTTCACCCATTTTCGACTACAGTTGGAGTTGTTGATAGCTGATGTCATCACTTGGTTTCCTTATTCTGGGGAACGTTTGACCATGGATTTGAGGATGGATTCCTGACTGGTGTCGAGCACGTGATATCCACCCATAGGATTCCTCTCTTCACAGATGGAGGATGGGAGCTCTATTTAGGAGAGCGTGCTATTAGGAGCACCACAAGAGAGATTCGTGTACCGATCTTGCCTTCTGCCAGGCGTTATTGGCCTGTGTTGCAGTCACCCGTCAATGACATCCCATTGATGGGTATAGATGGATATACTTTGTCATAGGGTTCACATACTCAGGATACGTTCCATCGATGGTGGTCCCCTCGTACCATTGGAGCTCAGACCCGCGCCACTCAGTTTATGGGGGATATGGTTCCTGGATCCATGATGATAACGGATTAGCTGACCTATGTCCGAGATCTGAGTCATTTAACACAGATTGATCGTTTGACCCAACAGTTGGACCGGGCACATTTCTTCATCCGGCACTTGGGTAGAGATCCTTCAGAGGTAGATACTTTTGATCCTTCCAGCTCAAGTGATGGCCCCTCAGGTGACCCATATGGCTTTGTTGGTGCAGATCCTCCTTTATATAGGCCTAACATCCATGTTGATAGAGATCCAGTGACTCAGGAGGAGTTACATCAGGTGGACATGATTGATGATGTAGATATTGACATCATTGTCTTTTTCTGATGTGTATTCTCGTTATCTCTTTTGACAGGCCTCTGTTAGATATTGGGTGGTTGTGCCCCATTCTTGCTATATCTTTTTATAGGCCTCTATTAGTAGTAGGTCGTCTTTGCCCCATTTCCCTGTATTTTTAGTTGTATAGAAATGATGTATGTAGATGATGATGTACTTAGGAATGTATATATTATTTTCCATTCCCTACATCTTATTTCCATCAATTATCTATAATGTATGTATCATGTTATGCATATGTATGTATGTCCAAAGATATTCAGCATTGACCCCTGGATGGTCTTATGATACGGCCTACACAGATGTCTTCTTCGATAGTCAGGCGCATAGATCACACCCTACCAGTGTTGATAGTTTCCCGTTTGAGGTCGTGGTATGATAGTATGTCACCTACAGATAAGGTGACTGTAGATCAGCTATTACAGCATTATATGACCCTCTTGATGTTTCAAGTTCCCGTAGGCTTTGTAGAGGGTATGCTGGAGCATTGGATACCGGAGAGACAGGTTTTCCAGGTTTTCCGGTTTAGTACCCAGGAGTTGACTCCTACATTGGAGGAGTACAAGCAGTTGACGATTTTGCCCTTAAACAGACGTTGTGCTCATATGGCTATCGAATATATGCATCGGCAGTTCATGACCCTCATCGGGTTATGACGTAGAGTAGTAGAGGATGAGATTACATCCGGTCATATATTATCCCAGCGTTTCCAGATAAATAGGTTTGGCTCATTGGATAGCTATGCACGACATTCTGGGGATTTCACCACACCAGAGGATCAGTGGCATTTGGCCAGAGTGGATGTATTCGTGATGTGTATAGTGGCGTATGTATACATGCCACGGTATATGGATGAGCTGGACATCGGTGTTATCATGTCAGTGAGATCTCTCAGGGAGGGTTGTACCATCATTCCGATGATTGTGGCGGAGATGTTGAGGTCGGCCACATTTTGCAGCACCTACCCTGCAGGGGTATTCATAGGTCGTTCGGTCATGTTGTACGTGTGGTTTGTGTCACACTTGAGACCGATTGATACTTTCCACAGACACGGGTACTACTTTACCCATGATATAGCTATGTCTTACTCCTTTCAGCAATCGGAGTGTATAGACGCTATGCGAAGATCCGTTTGGCATCCTGCTGTGTACAAGGCTCAACTCACCCTATAGCTTTATTACTCATGCTCTGGGCATGGATTATCTCCCTCTGGCTGGTCTGAGGGGCATGACTACCTATCACCCAATGGTTGTGATGTCACAGTTTGACCAGTTCCAGGACTTCCATCCTTTTGATGGGACATTAGGTCAGCGTTTAGCTTCTCGCCACCTATCAGCAGATTACCGATCCCGTGTATATGCATGTTGGGATCAACGTGAGATAGCTAATTTTTTTGTTAGCCATCCGGGCTGTTCGCCAGAGTATTCTACATGGATGGAGACAGAGACTTCATCGGCTGCGGTAGTATCCACAGTGCCGGGTATTGATTCAGATGGTGGAGAGCCCATGGAGGACATTGATTCCCACACCGAGGAGGAGCCATTTATTGGGTCACCAATAGCTCTTTTAGATTCTCCCAGTACTAGCACTGTTGTGATCCAGCATTCAGCACAGTATTTTGAGTAGAGTCTCCATCTGATGACCTTCAAGAGAGATCAAGCTAGATCCTTGATGTTGACAGCTCTTGATGGGAGATACGCCGCTCTATTAGAAAGAGACGAGGCATTAGCTCATAGAGATGCCGCTGTTGTTGAGCAGGATGAGGCCAGATCAACAAGAGATGTCGTGACAGGCGAGAGGGATTGTGCCATATCTTCCCGGGATGTAACCGTTACAGATATTACCACAATGAGGTCCCTTACGAGTGGCATGATTACAGAGATGAACACGTACATTAATGAACACCACGTCACCATGCAGATGGCTGTAGATCTGTTAGCTCGTGTGGATACCCTTGTACAGGAGACCAGAGCATTACCCTTTTCTTCTGAGAGGGATGCCATGTTGGGCTTGATAGCTTGCATATACACTGATTTATATATGGGCTTGTATTTTCCTGCACAGACTAGCTTAGCCAGTTTGTCATGTACAGGGAGATCAGGTCGGCGTAGTTCGCCCCATGTTCAGGACAATTTGCAGCCAATGAAAAGTTTGATCCTATGTTCAGGATAAACAGCGGGTGAGAAAGTTTAATCCCAAGTACAGGTTAAACTGCGGGTGTGAAAAGTCTTATCCCTAGTGGGCTAAAACTATGGGTGTGAAAGGTTCAATCCCTGGTGGGATAACTGGAGTTGAGTAAGGGTTCAAAACCAAATGGAGAGAAAAGGATCTGGCAATCCGAAACCAGGCTGCTGGTTAGAAAATGTGTTTGTCCCTAATGGAGCAGATGATTGTGAAGAGAAGTTGTATGTAGTGAAGGGTTAGAAAATCTGAAATGACTAGGGATTTGATGATCCAAAACAAGGATGTTTGCTTGATGGTGACCTCAGACATAGTACTGTTTCACGGTATCCGAGTTAATAAGCTGTGGAAATTCATCGCCGTCCATTTCCTATAATCTGAGAGCACCTCCTGTCAATACCTCTTTAACAATAAACGAGCCTTCCCAATTAGGGGCGAATTTTCCCTTAGACTGATCTTGGTTATCAATGATCTTCTTCAAAACTAAGTCATGTTGTTTAAACTACCGTAGCCGGACCTTTCTGTTGTAGGACCTGGCGATCCTTTGGTTATATAACTGACCGAGGAAGATAGCAGCGGCACGCCTTTCCTCTATTAGAGACAATTGGTGATACCTATCTTGTACCCATTGGTCTTCATCCAGCTGAGCGTCTATCAACACTCTAAGGGATTCCATTTCCACTTCTATGGGGAGCACTGCTTCCATCCCATAGGTTAATGCGCAGGGGGTTGCCCTAGTGGAAGTGTGCATTGATGTTCTGTAGGCTAACAGAGTAAGAGGCAATAAGTCAAGCCATCCTTTGTGGTTGGCGGGCATCTTTTGCATGATCTTCTTGATGTTTTTGTTAGCTGCTTCAATAGAACCGTTCATCTTTGGATGGTAAATGACGGAGTTGAGATGTTTGATATGGAATTTACTGCAAAACTTCTCCATCATTTTGTTGTTGAGGTTCTTAGCATTGTCTAACACAATTACCTCTGGTTGTCCATATCAACAAATGACATTGTGTCTAATGAAAGCAATGATGACTTCTTTGGTAACCCTGGGGAAGGAGGCTGCTTCTACCCACTTGGTGAAGTAGTCGATCATGGTGAAGATAAACTGATGCCCATTACTGGCTTTGGGCTCGACGGGCCCGATCACGTCCATTCCCCACATTGAGAAGGGCCAGGGTGAACTCATATTGTGGAGCTCCCACAGAGGGGCGTGGATAGCATTTGTGAGAACCCAGAATTTCACATAATTCAAATTTTTCGAATAATTTTTTTTTAAAAAAAAGAAAGTACTTGAATCATATAAGTGTATATGATAATTAAGCTAGATAGTTAATTTATTAACTAAGAAGTATACTTAATCATTTTCAAGGAAGAGTAATGAAAGTTATGTAAGAAATTAACATAACTTGAATGTTAACCTTGATTATTAAATTAAAAGGATTTACAATCCTTAAGTAATTGATTATTGATATGATTATGTATGCGTTTATAACTTATTAAGTCATTATGGGCTAATAAGTTAATAAATTAAAGGAAATATGTTAGGACATATGTGAATTATGTACGTCATTGAGTAAATATGTATTATATAATGTGTATACATTTATTTTGTAAAGAGATGAAGAATAAAGTTATGTAACCTAATAAATAAATTAGGTATGATAATTAAATATCCTAATGGGTTATAATTAAGAGAATGATAGTATTTAAAAGATATACTAATCCTAAGAAATTTATTTTATACATCTCAATTAATTAATTTTATAACCTAAGAATAACAAGTCTAATTGGGTTATGAAATTAAAGATATATGAGTAAGAAATTAACTTACTAATGTGTGTAAGGGAACCCTAATTAAATAATGGGGAATGGATAAAAATTAATAAGTATAAACTATGTTGAATTGCAAGCCCAAAGAATTAGAATTTCTAGCCTAAATAATTAATTGATTGGCCCAACTCTTAGCCCAATTGGGAGGGGACCTTTTGGACCATTAAGTAAGCTAAATGGAGTTTAAAAGATAATAAAAGGGGGCCCAAGAAGGCCATCATGGCCGAAATTTAAATAGAGGAGAGAAAGGGGGAGACATGTAATCATTACATTGCTTTAGTAGGTGAACTAACTTGCTAGGTGTCAAGTTTTGGTCTCATTCTTATCTTTTTCATCTAACCCACAAGTTAAACCAAGAATGCAAGCAAGCTTATAATGATAAGGAGAGAGAGGAAGAGTGAGACATTGGATGATGATTATAGATACATTAAATATATCTATACAAAATTACTAACATCAAATTTCCTTTCTCTTACATCTTTTTATCTCATTTCATATTCTTAAGTTATCAAAGCAAGTCCAAGAGAGAGAATAGAGAGGGACAGACAAGAGGGTTAGGAGAGTGAGTGATTTTTGTCAAAGTTCATAGTTCTCTACTGTAAGATTAAGAAGAAGAAGAGAAAGAATCAAGAGAAGGTATAAGAAATCCCTACTTTTATAGTTTAATTTCTCTTTGTGATGATTTGAGTTTTGATTTTTGTAAAACTATGATCTCGAGGCTTAAAACCTTAGATCTTGGTGTTTAAAAGTATTTTATGTTTAGATCCAACTCTTTTATGGATCAAAAGTGGAATCTAAACTAAGAAATATGAGTTCGATTTTTCAAAAGTTAGAAAATCAAAATTTTCTTAGCTTTTGTTGTGTTTGATCTTGTGTTTGTTGAATATTTGGTGAATTAAACCATGGATCATGTTAGATCCATGAGTATATGAGTTATTTAAAGTATTATGATGAGCTATGTTGATTTTATGTGAAAATAGAGAAGTTTTCTTAAAAGTCACCAAAGGTTGGAAAACAGATTTTCGAGAAAACCAAGTATGATATGGAAATGACCTTATCTCTCATTATACTTTGAATTTTTGAGTGTGGTCAATTTCTAGAGTTAGATATATGAGTCTTCTAATATATCCAAGTGGAATCACTTAAAAAGGATTTACATATTTTCGTGTGGAATGATTTTAGTAAAGGATGAAAAATCAAAAAATGCTTAAAAAGCTTCTGCACAAAAATTGTAGGGGATGTTTTGACCACTTATTTATTGAGATAAAATCCAAATTTTTGGAACAAGAAACTATATGGTATTAAGTAGCTCCTGCCCAAAAATGAGCTCATTCTGACTTAAAATGAGCAAGTTATGACTATTTCAATATTTGGGGTTTTCCGACGAAAAACGCTATAACCGGAGTTTTATAACTCCGATGGCTTTGAAATTTAAACTGTAAGCTCATGTTAACACATGTAAGATCCCGTCAAGAGTTGAGAATTTCTGGAGTTAAGCACGGGGTAGCTAATTTCTTAAGGAATTAACTAGAAATTTAATTTTGAAAAATACTTAATGGAGTTGAAAACTTCCAGAAAAATACTTTTGTGTATGGAATATATGTATATATGATTGGACAAAAGATTAATAAAATAATAAGTTGATTTCATATTTTTGTGAATAGTGTATTTCACTTTCCTTCAAATGAACATTTCGGAGTTCTTTGAAAAGGAAACTGAAATGTCAGGAAGTGAAGTCAGTTTTGTTTTAGCTTGCTAAAATAGAAACTGAAATGATATATTAAGTCTACTGAGTTCATAAATAGTTTGTCAAGTAATATTACGAACTTATAAATGAACGAGTAAGTGTTAAGTCTAAGATAGTATAGTGTACTCACTAATGATTAATAATGTGATTTCATGTTAAATTGTTATGAGTAAGATATGTGATGCTAATTAAGAGATCGATCTTATCAATGATAGGTCTTACAAAAGAAGTTAACCTAAATTGCGTAGTAGTAGTCAACAAATCAGGCAAGTTTCCTAACTCAACTTGAGTTACTGTTTTTCAAGCATGGTAGTGAATAATTATTGATAGTTATTCACATCTATAATGATTGATGTAATTCGCACATAGTGCAATTGATTCTTTTTCTATTATTTGAACTATTTATAAATCATGTCTCAGCTAATTGTTTTGGCGAGACTAATATTTGTTAAAACATGAAATGTTTTATCTATGCCATTGGTTTCGGCTAGATTAGTATTGTTATTAATAATTGAAATCATAGTATTTCTTTGAAAGTAATCCAAACCATATTGTTGTGGTACGAACTCGTGACGTAAGACTGAGATGAACAAATTTTATTGTCGTCAATCGACCTATGCGCTATTATTGAGTATTAGTTGGCCGCTCCAGGTACTTGCAGAAGAGTATTGTTTAGTTTTTATAACTAATTTATATTCTTGTGGTAATTTAGTTTTAATAACTAAATGATTCCTCTATTAGTTCATGATCCTTTTGTGATCACTCAGCATGAAATATGGGTATATCCCACTTTATTGAATATTATTGCAGTATTGTTAATTCTTCTTATTCAATTGAATATTATTGAATCTTTGAAAGAATTTTACTCTTTCATCTCTGATATGTTATTCAGTATGAAATGGGAGAAAGTTTTATTATTGAGATTGAATTATTATTCCGCTACTTCGAAATCTTTTGATTATTGCTGAAGTTCTATAGAAGCTAGACTCTTCTATTCATGATATATATCATTTATTGTATATTTTAACTTGCTGAGCAAACTCGTTGCTCACCCTTGTTTAAATAAAATATTTCAGCTAATGCTGATGTAGCAAAAGATTCTAACAGGGACAAAGGCAAAGGCAAGGCTCAGGAGTAGTTAGTGTCAACTTTTAATGGGGTTATGTTTTATTATGTAATTAATTATGTAAACATTTTGGTTATATAAGGGTATGTAAGTTATGTCAAGGTTAGTTAACCTGGGATATTGTTATAAGATGTATTAAGAAATATTATGAATGATGTTTTTCATTAATGAATGAGTTGTTAGATGTGATATATATAATGGATCGTGAGCACCAAACCTGAGGTTAGGGAACCCGGATTTGGGGGCGTCACATCATTCCTATGAATTTGGCATTGATAACATCTCTTGACGTGATCATCACAGTCAGCTTTGAGAGAGAGCCAGTAATGCCCTGTTTTGAGGATCTTCTTAACAAGTAGAGGGTCGCTCATGTGTGGGCCACATACTCCACCATGGATCTCATCCATGAGCCTCTGAGCTTGGTCCTTGTCCAGACATCTGAGGAGACCTAATCATGCATCTCTTTTGTAGAGTACATCTCCGCTCAAGTAGAACTTCATATCCATTCGATCAATACTGTGTGCTACTATGCAACTACGCGTATTACTGTACTTTACTACCGGGTAGTTCAACAGTTTTAACGATAACACTTTTGCCGTTATTTTTATAAAAAGATAATTCTGTCATTTTCTAACTACGACAATACTTCCGTTGTGGGGTCCACCAATGATTGTGTCGTCGTACGGATATTCCCGACAAAAAGAATATTCCCCGACCAAACGAATATTTTATAACAACTTGCATACTTTGCAAAATTTTCACATATCACCCTTAACTTTAACCTTTTATCAATTTAACCATTTACGAAATAAAATAATAATTATAAGAAAATTGAATACTTTCATTTCATAAAATTTGGGGTCTTACAATCTCCCCTCCTTATGAAATTTCGCCATCGAAATTTACGTACGTACCTGGTATTCGAAGAGATGAGAATACCTTTCTTTCTTTTCAAATTGTACCTTCCCGGTTATATCCTCTGTATCATGATTTTTTTCCATTGCTCATCTCCTGTATTTCAGATATCATCCTAGAATATATCTTCAAAACAAAGGTTAATTGACATATCATATATTGTCAACTTATCAAGTAAAAATTTGGCTTAGGTAAATCACACACTAGCGAAGTATATTACTCATCTCTCTCCCTCCTAGTTCTTGAGTCATATCTCCGCCAGCGATCATATCCCTAAGCTCTGATACCATTTGTGACGCCCCCAAAAGAGGTATACATCACCTATTCTGAGTCGTCAGATATCGCACTATAAAAATCAAATATAAACTTCGTTTATACAACTGTTGAACTGTCATGCAGAGTACGACAACAAATAAGCTGTGAGTTTTAATACAAATATATATAACTCGTGGTGCCTTGACCACAAGACCTTAGAATGGTACCTTACATAAAGGTGCAGTCAATAATTGTTTTAGAAATTAAAATCTTTGGAAAATACTCAAGGAAACCTTCGTACATGGGAGGCCATGCGTCTAGGTTATGATAGATATCATATGTCCAAAGAATTATCCTTGGTTGACCCAAAAGTCCCCAAAGAAATACAAGAAGATTACTATCATCTTCTTTCCAATGGTGAGTCTTCTCTTGACATATAACTATCTCCATTGTCTCCAAGTAAAAATTATATTTCAAATAAACTCCAAGATAATATAGGTAGTGCTCATAGATATACTCAGTAAGTGGATGTGCACAACCCTGTCTTATGATAACACGAGGTTGTATGTCATTAGACATCTTGTATGATAGTGGCAAAACACCCTTCCAAAGTTGGGTTCACCTCACCCTATTCGGTTCACCAAAATTAAATATCAAATGTCGTATACAATACGACACACTTATCTAAAGTTCTCAACAAAATTATTTCCATACTATTTAGGGAGAACCTCAACAGCTATAAACCATCATTCTATTCCCCTGTTATCCCCGCTCAACCCGGCAACACTCTTATTACCTGAAAGGAATTGTGAAGAAAAAAGGGTAAGCACAACTAGCCCAGTAAAGAATATCATGACTAAAGATAATTTACATCATCAATAGCTTTCATCAATAATAAATCAGAGATTTAGAACATATGGTAGATGATAAAACTTTCCAACCATAGTTGCAGCAAAACGAGCAATCCATTAGAAGAGTCAAATAGACTATCAGATCTATTATCTTCTCCGTATCAAAAGTCCACCAATAATATTTTATCCCTGTAACATCAATCAACAATTCATGTCCACAATCATATGAATAACTCCTAATCATAATTGTGATTCTAAATTCCTCTTCGCACCCAAGGCGAAGATAATTTTCATCGCCTATCTTTACCTGAAACATCAAAAACCATGGTTATACCAAATCACAATTCCTGCTCATAATCATACTAATAAATTCATCTTTGCACTACGACCAAAGATATTCATTAACAATTAATCTTTATACTACAGGCCAAAGACATACAACTGTATTTTAGATGAGTCAAGTAGAGCATGATATCTACTATCTTTTATGAATTAAAAGTGTATAAACAATATTTTATCGTTGAGACTCAGCTTAATAAATAATCCACATCATCGAATCATCCCTGCACTACGGCCAAGGATATTCATGTTGTGACGCCCCCAAAATAGGTATACATCACCCATTCTGAGTCGCCAAATACATGGTACAGAAACAAATACAACTTCATTAAACTGTGAGTTTAAATACAAATAGAGAATATAAAAACTCAAAAGGAGTCCTCATTACAATTATTGATACACTATTTTAAAAATAGTGAGGACTGCTAAAACAACTTTCTAGAACCATCACTCCGTACCCCGACTAGTTCCTACTATGTTCTCACCTCCTGAGAAGAAAAATGGAACAAAAGGGTGAGCTCAACTAGCCCAGTAAAGAATATAATGACTAAGATAATATACAACAAATTATCATTAGTCTTCAACAGGGAATAATCTGATAAAATATAATAGACAACATGTTTTAGATCAACAACTGCAGTGAAAAACAACAATCCATTAGAAGAGTCAAGTAAAGAAAAAATTCTACTATCTTCTAAGATTTAAAATTCCATCATCAATATTTTATCCCTGTAACATCAATTAATATACATCTTGAATCTTGAATCAAATATTCATCTTTGCACTACAGGCCAAAGATATTCATTTGTATCACCAGTTGGTTATGTTCATCTCAACACATGTTCATCTTTGCACTACAGGCCAAAGATATTCATTAGGTAATCATTCATCTTTGCACTACAGGCCAAAGATATTCATTTGTATAATCATTTAGGACCGAGGATGATGAAAATATTTTACGTAAAACGAATCCAAAGTGAGATAACAGATCAAATATTAAGGATTAAGTATTACGGTTTATCCAAGTTCAATAATATTCAAAATAACCAATTTTGAAGTAGAATTCAAAAATAATGATCAAAACATGGAATCAAAGATAGTAACCATAATGAACAACTTGGATAAAAGAAGAAAATTTTATTTTTAAATAAATAGTGTAAATTCGTGAATAGTCCCAGTATAATGTGAATAGTAACCCAGACACAAAAAATTCCAAATTTGATAAAAAGTTCATACCAATATTTCTAAAGCATAATGATATTGAAGAAAATATCATTTAAGAAGAAGATAATATCCCTTACCTCAAAATATCGATTATTTACGATCTAATATCGGTATAAAAATTGAAGGAAACTTGCATCGATTAATAGAAACTCACAAAGTATCTAAATACTCACAAAATACACTCAATAATATAGAGAGAGAAAGAGAGAAAACTTGTTTCTGGTGTGATTTTCAATTATAACTTAGCCCTATATTTATAGAAAAATGTTAAGACGTCGGCTGCGGACTTGACTGCAACTTTGATGTCTTTACGCTATTATTCCCACCCACCACATTTGAATAAAAATCTCATTTTACATTTTCACCAACCAAAAGTGGGGCCCACCAATTCTAGAATTTTCCACCAAAATCATTTATAACCTAATTTCCGAATCAGTCACCTCTTAAAATTCATAACAAATCATACGTTCATTTTTAACGGTTCAAATTTTGTGGACATATACTCAACTTATATATGTATAACATATCCAAAAATTACAACGATCCAACGGTCGGATTAAAAATTATAACTCACGCAATATATCTCAAAAACACTGGTTTAATTTTTAATACCTCCATTCCGACAAAAATACTTATAAAACACCTCAACATTAACTCCTTCATTTTTAACCACAATAAATATATCCAACATTTATATCCACATAAAATAAATATTTCCTTATCATATGAATCAATAATTAATTATTCACAAATAATATTACAGAATCACATTTATGACAACCAAATTCGTTCCTTAGGAAAGAGGGGCTTTCAATAAGGATTTCTCCTCATCTTGGCGCACAATTAGGTGACCAAACCTCTCCTTGATGTAACTTTCTAGACATTGCCAATAATGTTATCTAATAATATTATTCCAAATAATATGAATTACCGATCCGATAAAGGAGATCTTTGTCAAATGATTTATAATTGAAACAACAATAATATAAAATATCAATGCGTGAATTATTGAATCAATAAAATAAAATATTGAGCGATAAATTACTTTGTGACAATTATTGAGTAGTGCCTTCTTATGTAAGGATCAATAATTCAACAATATTGTGCAATCTGTATATCTTCTTGTGCAACAACACGTATTACTTTACTTTAACCACCGGTATTCCAATGAAGGTTAATTCAGAATAACTACGCTGAATTATTCAATTTTGTCGTTTTCTTCATTCGACAGTTATCCATTATGGGGCCCACAAATAGCTGCGCCGTCGTACGAATATTCCCCGATAGAAAGAATATTCCACGACCAAACGAATATTCCCCGATAACAATTAATATTATATAACCACTTGCTTATTTTGAAAATTTTGCACAATTTACCCATAACCAAAGTATTATATCAAATTAATACCTTATTATTCACAATAATAATAAGAGGAAATTTTATTTTATTCATTAATAAGTTGGGGTTTTACAACCTCCCTTCCTTATAAAATTTCGTCCTCGAAATTAACGTACGTACCTGGTGTTTCGAAAAGGTGAGGATACCTCGCTTTCATTTCTGATTCCAACTCCCAGGTCATCTCTTCAATAGCATGGTTTCTCCACAAAACTTTAACTTGTGGTATAACCTTCGTGCGTAGGACATGCTCTTTCCTATCCAAGATCTTAACAGGTACCTCCTCGTACATTAAATCTTCAACTATCTCATCTGGTTCTAACTCAATAATGTGGTTCGGGTCTTTAACATATTTATGAAGCATAGATATGTGAAAAACATTATGAACATGAGACATACTTGGAGGTAATGTGAGTCTATAGGCCACATTTTCTATTCGGTCAAGAATCTCAAATGGACCAACAAATCTTGGATTGACCTTTCCTCTCTTCCCAAATCTTGTAACTCCCTTCCATGGTGCAACACGTAATAATACATGATCCCCAATATTAAATTCCACGCCCTTGGGTGAAGATCCGCATAACTCTTTTGTCGATCCTGTGTCATTTGTATACGTTGTCGAATCGTTTGGATCTTCTCTGTAGTCATGCGTACCAACTCTAGTCCCAACAATGTTGCTTCACCCACCTCGTCCCAGCATACTGGAGAACGAAATTTTCTTCCATACAACGCCTCGAATGGAGCCACACCTATGCTCGCCTAATAACTGTTGTTGTAGGAGAATTCTGTGACGCCCCCAAAATTAGATATACATCACCAATCTTGGGTCGTCAGATACATGATACAAAATTCAAATACAACTTACTAATACAACTGTCGTGCACAATACGACAAAACATAAGTGTGAGTTTGAATACAATTATTGTCTACTAGAGATTATACAAACTCAAAATGAGTCCTCATTACAATTATTAACACACTATTTCACAGAATAGTGAGGACTACTAATGCTATCCTCTGGACCGTCACTCCGTTCCCAGACTAGTCCTCGCTATGTTTCTCATTTCAAGAGAAACGGTGAAAGAAAGGGTGAGCTCAACTAGCCCGGAAGAAATATTATGACTAAGATAATGCGAGAATAAATTATCGTTAGCCTTCAACAAAGTTGTTAAACGATAAAATATAACAAAATCAAGTTTAAGCTGCAATGAACAAGCAATCCATTAAAAGAGTCAAGTAGAGAATAAAATCTACTATCTTTTATGATTTAAAAGGTTTTCATGACTTTTATCACCGGGACTCGACAATAAATAATCCACATCATCGAATCACCCCTCGCACTACTACTGACGAGATATTCTTTAGTATCACGACCACAAATTATCCATGCACTACACCAAGGACATTCGTGTATTCATTAATGGTCATGATCATGCCAACAATTGACCATCAATGCACTACAGACCAATGATAACTTTTACCACATTATTTGTAACATTACGGTCCATGATTACAATCGAATAATCCTCGGTCATAATCATACCAAGTCCATCTATGCACTACAGGCCACAGATGACTTTCAACATAATATGAACATGAGGATGATGACAATGATATAAGAATTCAATAAAACAAGGTCAAGAATTAATTTATCCAGGAACTAATAATGTCCAAATTGTCAACATGATACTACTTTGTAGAGTAAAATTCAAGAATGATCAAAAGAATATTTCCATGAAAAGATACTGGATGAAGTGCAAATATCAAGGATATTCTACTAATTTCATGGAGTATAGAAGTCAAAACTTTAACCAACTGAGTATAATAAAGAATGGAATAACAAAAGAAATCATCATGCATGCGGTGCCAGATAGGCGGGTTATTCTAACGAATAATAATAACGGAACCAGTCGTCAAAAAAATTTGCACCGACAGGATGTTCCAAGAATAATATATAGATTTTAACCAGGTCCGGTGTAAAACACACGAGCGTGGATGTTCCAATGTAATAATAATAAAGAAGGCGGAACTAGGTCCGGTGTAAAACACACGCAGTGATGTTCCAATAGAATAATAGAAGAATGTCACCAAGTATAGGGTAAACTTAGCATGATCACAAAGTTATTCCAATGAGAATAATATGCAATGGAATAACAATGCTTCTCTTCATGAATAAGAAAGAATAACACCCTTACATTAGTAGGAGATTGAATCTTTACTGCCGGTGGTAGTGTAATGTAAGAATACTCTTCTTCTTTCTCTCTTTCTCTCTATACTTTCTCTCTCTATAGTTTGAATGAATTAAGTAAAAATAATGAAGCACTAGGCCTCTATTTATAGAAGATTTCTAGCTTAGCACTTGAAATGTGAAAAGGCAAGTGGCTTGACGAATCGGTGATGTGAAAAAAAAAAAAAGTAGTTTGGCCTTTTTGTAATGTGAAACGACAATTGGTTCTACGCTACGTAATATGAAACGGCAAGTGGTTTGACGTCTGGTAAAGGTAGTTACTATTGTGAAGGTAATTACTATTATTGAAGGTAATTACTATTGATGAAGAGACTCTTAAATGATGACATATGGGCCCCCCATAAAATAACCAAACTTACCACAAACGTCTCATAATAGACTCTTTATATACATCAAGGATTGAATAAATATTACCACAGATTATTTTATTTTTAATCAACACATTTAATCTTTCAACAATTATTAATCATTTATAACTTGTCGTCTCAATTATTGATTTAATAATATAACATATTATATGAGATGATAATTGTGACAATAATTGAATCGATAATATAAGAGATATGATGCGTGATTCTTGTAGTAATAATTGAGTATAGTGAGTGACTTCTCACGTAAGCATCAATAATCAATACTGCTTTTACTACTATGCAACCACAGCCAGATTCATCGTACTTTCACCACCGTAGTTCAACAATTTTAACGGTAACACCTCCGCCATTATTTTTATAAAGTATTTTTGTTGTTTTCTCAATCAAATGACAATAATTCCGTTGTGGGGTCCACCAATGATTGTCTTGATTCATCGAATATTCCCGACAAAAAAATATTCTCTGACCAGAGGAATATTTTATAACAACTTGCTTACTTTGCAAAATTTATAAATATTACCCACAACTATAACATTATATCAAATTTACTCCATAATATTCAAAAATAATATTTATAGAAAATTCATCTTTATTTATAAAAGTTGGGGTCTTACAAATTCCACCAATGGTAGGTACTTATCCCAACTCCCTTTGAGATCTAGGACACAGAGTCTTAATAGCTATTCAAGAGTTTGAATAGTCCTCTCTGATTGTCCGTCCGTTTGAGGATGGTTTGCCGAACTGAATCGTAAATCCGTGCCCATAGCTTTCTGTAAGCTAACCCAAAATCGTGAAGAATCTTGGGTCACGATCCGAAACTATGGATGCTGGCATGCCGTGCAATCTCACAATCTCGTTCACGTACATACTAGCAAGACGTTCAAGGGAATAAGTCTCACGTATGGGCAAGAAATGGGCAGAATTGGTTAATCTATCAACAATAACCCAAATCACATCTATGCCTTGAGAAACCTTGGGAAGACCCGTAACGAAATCCATAGTAATGTGTTCCCACTTCCATTTCGGAATCTCAAGTGGTTGTAATATACCCTTTGGCATTTGATGCTCCGCCTTTACACGCTGACAAGTTAAACACCTCAAGATAAACTCCGCGATCTCTCTTTTAATATTGCTCCACCAAAATGTATGTCGAAGATCATGATACATTTTGGTACTCCCATGATGGATTGTAAATGGTGTGTCGTGTGCCTCCATCATGATTCTATGCTTCAAGTCAGAATCGTTAGGAACACAAAGTCTGGAGTTAACTCGAAGTATTCCTTCTTCATCGATTCTTGCTTCTGGAATAGCACCTTCTTGCACTTTATTCTTCATACGCATCAGCTCCATGTCCGTAGCTTGAGCAGCTTTAAATTTATCGATTAAAGTTGGTTCTACTCGTATGTTTAATATCATCATATGGGTACTTGGAGCCTTCATCTCTATCTCCATACTTTGCAAGTCATACAAAATGGGCCTTTGTGTTAACAACATTGCACTCGTACCCGCATATAATCTTCTACTCAATGTGTCAGCTACTACGTTCACTTTTCCAGGATGATATTGGATGGTATGATCGTAATCTTTTAGCAGCTCGAGCCAACGTCGTTGCCGTATATTGAGTTCCTTTTAGGTGAAGAAATATTTGAGGCTTTTATGATCTGTATAGATCTCCACTTTCTCCCCATATAGGTAGTGTCTCCATATTTTCAACGTGAAAATGACTGCTGCCAGCTCCAAATCATGAGTAGGATAATTCCTCTCATATTATTTGAGTTGTCGTGAGGCATAGGCTATGACTTTCCCATGTTGCATGAGAACACATCCTAACCATTTGCCTGAAGCATCGCTGTAGATAACAATTCCATCCGAACCAGATGGTATTGTCAAAACAGGTGCCGAAATGAGTCTCATCTTGAGTTCTTGAAAACTCTTCTCACAATCCTCGCTCCAACCGAATTTTATATCTTTACGAGTCAGATGAGTTAACAGAGTAGCGATTCGAGAAAATCCTTCCATGAATCTCTGATAGTAACCAGCTAAGCCCAGAAAGCTACGTACTTCGATCACCGACTTTGGTTGCTCCCAACTTTGTATGGCTTCAATCTTCGTCGGGTCGATAGATACTCCATGTTTTGACACCACATGCCCAAGGAATGCTACTTCATCAAGCCAGAACTCGCATTTCTTCATCTTTGCATATAGCTTGTTATCGAGAAGCCTTTGTAGTACCAACTTCAAATGGCGCTCATGATCTTCACGGCTTTTGGAATAGATGAGGATGTCATCAATAAAGACAACAATGAACTGATCCAAATATTCCTTGAATACACAGTTCATCATATCCATGAAAGCAGCAGGAGCATTAGTCAATCCAAAAGACATGACTAAGAATTCGTAATGCCCATACCGAGTTCTGAAGGCAGTCTTTGGAATATCCTCAGTTTTAATCTTCAGCTGATGATATCCAGAACGAAGATTGATCTTTGAAAAGAATTGTTCTCCTTGCAACTGATCAAACAGGTCATCAATACGAGGTAGCGGATACCTATTCTTGATAGTGACATGATTCAATTCTCGGTAGTCGATACAAAATCGCATACTCCCGCCTTTCTTCTTCTTTACGAATAACACAGAGCACCCCGAGGAGATGTACTAGGGCCGAATAAAACCGATGTCCAACAACTCCTCGTAGTTGGACCTTTAACTCCCAAGAAGTTCAATAGAGCCATTCGATATGGGGTTTTAGAAATGGGCATTGTACTGTGTTCAAGGTCAATAAAGAATTCAACTTCACGTTACGGGGTAGACCGAAGTTCTTCTTGAAATAAGTCGTGAATTCACTAACAACGCAAATAGTATTCAAATCTGACATATTTTTGTTCAAGTCTGTGACATGGGCTAAGAAAGCTTGACATCCATTTTTTAATAAACGAATAGCTTTATGGCTTGATATGACAGTGATTGATTTTAATAGTTTGGTTGTTTGAATTCGCATGATAGGTTGGTTAGGAATATGAAAACTAACAACCTTACGAAAACAATCAATTTTAGTATGATGCGTGGTTAACCAATCAATCCTCAAAATCACATCAAATGCAAGAATTTTCAATGAAATAAGGTCGGCAGGTAATGTGATGGTACCGACTTGAATCATGCAAGATTTAAAAATAGTAGATGTAACGAAAGTTTCTCAAAACGGAGTCTCAACAGATAAGTTAAAGTCTAATTTCTCCGGAGTCAAGTTTAAACGTTGAGCACAAGCAGGAGGGATAAAAGAATGGGTAGAACCGATATCTAATAAGGTATAAACTTTGCAAGAGTTTATGATTAGCTTACCCGTGATCACCTCGTTTGGGTTCCTCGCGTTTTGGGCAGTCACGACAAACGCCCTTCCAGGAACCACCAACTTTAACTTGTCCGGGACAGCCTTTGGAGTCACCATCCCTGTTGAACTTGGTTTCGCAACTAGACAATCTCTAGCTATATGACCTTCCTTTCCACAGTTATAACACACCTTGGATTGTTGTGGGCAATTTGGGCTGATGTGTCCCTCCTTCCCGCATTTGTAACAAAACGGCCCAGGTGCTCGTTCTCCTACCCTAAAAACAGTTGATGTTTGTGCTGACGTCTTTACATTATCATTGTTGTACCTTCTCTTCTTGAAATCCCCTTCCAACTCGCTCCTTCTATTATCACGGCCACGATTACCACCAGAGTGGTTACCGCTTGTCCGAATGTTTTCCTCCCTCTTTGTTTTCAATTTGCTTCATGACCCGCCATATTTGATGATCCTCGTTGTGGTCCCTTGGTTGAACATACTCATTATCTCGCTCTAATAATTGAGCCATGTTTACAACATCTGAATATAAAGAAAATTTATGACATATAAGATACTGTCGAATCTCGGGCTTTAGACCTCTCAGAAACATCCTCGTCATTCGTTCCTCATTTTAGACCAAATGAGGTGCAAACCTGGATAACTCTGTAAACTTCGCCTCGTACTGGGACACCGTCATGTTGTTTTTTTCCAGTCTGATAAACTCCACCTCCTTCATATGACGAATACTTTCAGGGAAGTACTTGTCATTGAATAGTTTCTTAAACATTTCCCAAGACATGCTTTGAGCTTACCGGGTCATTACGCCTACGAGACTCCCACCAAAGAGTCTACCTCACCGCTGAACATAAAGGTGGCGAATGGAACCTTCGTTCTCTCCGTGCATCCTAAGACATCGAATATCTTTGTAATTTGTTTGACCCACGTTTTTGCCATGATCGGATCCGGCTTTCCCTTAAATTCTGGTGGTCCCAACTCTTTGAACTGCTTGGCTATGACAAGCCGCGCATTGCTAGCATTTCCACCCATATTTTGTGCACGAGTCTCCCTCGTCTAGTTTTGCATGAACTGTAAAAAGCTTCTAAACATCCCATCATTCATCATTTTTTTGGTAATGTTGTTTACAGGAGGATTATTGCCTTCCTGTTGCACGTTCCCCTGGGTAGTGATCAAAGGTGTCTCCACGGTCTGATTCACTCCATTATTAACGTTCTCACCGCCATTCTTAAATCTCGCCATAAAACAAGGGCTAATAGTCATGCAACATACTATCCCTATACTCCGACCACCAAATAAATACCAAATAAACTTAGTCAGTCATACTTAGCGAAGGAATTCCCGCCTCTCCCTCCTAGTTCTTGTCTCACATCTCGGCCAGGGATCATATCCTAAAGCTCGATACCAAACTATGACGCCCCAAAATAGGTATACATCACCCATTCTGAGTCGCCAAATTCATGGTACAGAAACAAATACAACTTCATTAAACTGTGAATTTAAATACAAATAGAGAGTATAAAAACTCAAAAGGAGTCCTCATTACAATTATTGATACACTATTTTAAAAATAGTGAGGACTGCTAAAACAACTTTCTAGAACCATCACTCCGTACCCCGACTAGTTCCTGCTATGTTCTCACCTCCTAAGAAGAAAAATGGAACAAAAGGGTGAGCTCAACTAGCCTAGTAAAGAATATTATGACTAAGATAATATACAATAAATTATCATTAGTCTTCAACAGGGAATAATCTGATAAAATATAATAGACAACAAGTTTTAGATCAACAATCAGAAGCGAAAAATGCAAAGAATCCATTAGAAGAGTCAAGTAGAGAAAGAATTCTACTATCTTCTAAGATTTAAAAGTCCATCATCAATATTTTATCCCTGTAACATCAATTAATATACATCTTGAATCTTGAATCAAATATTCATCTTTGCACTACAGGCCAAAGATATTCATTTGTATCACCAGTTGGTCATGTTCATCTCAACACATGTTCATCTTTGCACTACGGGCCAAAGATATTCATTAGGTAATCATTCATCTTTGCACTACAGGCCAAAAATATTCATTTGTATCATCATTTAGGACTGAGGATGATGAAAAATATTTTAAAGAAAACGAATCCAGTGAGATAACAGATCAAATATTAAGGATTCAGACATTACAGTTTATCCAAGTTCAATAATATTCCGAAATAACCAATTTTGAAGTAGAATTCAAAAATAATGATCAAAACATGGATACAATCAAAGATAGTAACCATAATAGACAACTTGGATAAAAAGAAGAAAATTTCATTTTTCGGTGAATAGTGTTGTATTCGTGAATAGTGCCGTATACGTGAATAGTAACCCCGACACAAAAAATTCCTAATTTGATAAAAAGTTCATACCAATATTTCGACATAATTATATTGAAGAAAATATCATTTAAGAAGAAGATAATATCCCTTACCTCAAAATATCAGTACTTCTGATCGGAATATCGGTATAAGGCTGAAGGAAACTTGCACTGATTAACAAAAACTCATAAAGTATCTAAATACTAACAAAATACACTCAATAATCTAGAGAGAGAAAGAGAGAAAATTTGTTTCTGGTGTGATTTTCAATTCTAACATAGCCCTCTATTTATAGGAAAATGTTAAGACGTCAAGGCAGACTTAACTCCAAACCTAATGGCTTTACTTGCTACTATTCCCACCCACCACATTTGAATAAAAATCTCAACACATTTTCACCAACCAAAAGTGGGGCCCACCAACTCTAAAATTTTCTACCAAAATCATTTATAACCTAATTTCCGAATCAGTCACCTCTTAAAATTCATAACAAATCATACGTTCACTTTTAACAGTTCAAAATTTGTGGACATATACTCAACTTATATATGTATAACATATTCAAAAATTACAACGATCCAATCTGGGGATTAAAAATTATAACTCACATAATATATCTCAAAAACACTGGTTTAATTTTTAATACCTCCATTCCGACAAAAATACTGATAAAACACCTCAACATTAACTCCTTCATTTTTAACCACAATAAATATATCCAACATTTATATCCACTTAAAATAAATATTTCCTTATCATATGAATCAATAATTAATTATTCACAAATAATATTATAGAATCACATTTATGACAACCAAAGTAGCTCCTCAGAAAGAGGGGCTTTCCAATAAGGATTTCTCCTTACTGGCGCGCAATTAGGTGACCAAACCTCTCCTTGACAGAACTTTCTAGACATTGCCAATAATGTTATCTAATAATATTATTCTAAATAATCTGAATTACTGATCTGATAAAGAAGATATTGTGCAGTGACGATAATTGAAACAACAATAATATAAAATATCAATGCAACAATTATTGAATCAATAAAATAAAATATTGAACAGTGACTACTGTGACAATTATTGAGTAGTGCCTTCTTACGTAAGGATCAATAATTCAATAATACTATGCAATACCGTATGCTACTGTGCAACAATGCGTATTACTTTACTTTAACCACCGGGTATTCCAACAAAGTGTTAATTCGGTAACAACTACTGTGAATTATTCAATTTTATCGCTTTTCTTCATTCGACAGCTTATCCAGTTATGGGGCCCACAAATAGGCTGCTTGCTGTCAATATTTAATATTTCCAGACGTAAAGAATATTCCACGACCAAACGAATATTCCCCGACAACAATGAATATTATATAACCACTTGTTTATTTTAAAAATTTTGCACATTTCACCCATAACCAAAGTATTATATCAAATTAATACCTTATTATTCACAATAATAATTAGAGTAAATTTTATTTTATTCATTAATAAGTTGGGGTCTTGCACATGTAATCATCAATGGTCATGATTATACCGAATAATCTCTGGTTATAATCATACCAATAACTGTCCATCAATGCACTACGCAGCCAATGAGGACTTTTACCACATCATCTATAAAATTACGAATTCATGATTATACCCTGAATGATCCCTAGTCATAATCATACCAATAAACAGTTCATCTATACACATAAGCCAAAGATATTCATCAATCAATAGTTCATCTTTGCACGTAAGCCAAAGATATACAACTGTAAAACTAATAATCAACAGTCCATCTTTGCACGTAAGCCAAAGATATACAATCAGAAAACCAATAATCAACAAATTCCATCTTTGCACGTAAGCGAAGATGACTTTCATCATAATATAAGCATGAGGATGATGACAATGATATAAGCATTAATCAAACGAAATCAAGGATAAATATTAAAGACTTTAAATTTATCCAGAGTTAAAAATATCCAAATTGTCAACATGATACTGCTTTGTGGAGTAAAATTCAAGAATAATATTCATGTACAAAAAATAATTTGGACAGAAAAAAAAATATTTTTTTCTGGTAAATTGTACCCCGTGAATAGTATCTTGTGAATAGTACTTCGGGAATAGTACCTCGTGAATAGTACCTCGACATGAAAAGTACCCCAAATACCCGAGTGAATAATATTCAGGTGAATGGTAATTTTGGTGAATAGTACTCCGACACGAAAAGTACCCCGAATACCCGAGTGAATAATACTAGAGTAAATAGTAGCCGGGTGAATAGTAACCTGTGAATAGTAACTCATAAAAAAATACCAAAGAAAATGATATTCCATGACGAGTATAAAAGAAATGATATCTCATACGAGTATAATAGAATATACGAAACTGCAAATAGATTTTCACCCACCATGCGGTAATCCACGTAGACAGATCATTTCCACAACTTAATAAAGAATGAATACGAAGGATCATTCACCATGCATGTGCTAATCCACATAGACAGGTTATTCTAACAGAATAATAAAGAATGGAATAATAGAAGAATTCACCAGGCGTGCGATAGACCGCATAGACAGGTTATTCCAACAGAATAATAAATAACGGAACCAGGTCATGCATAATTCGTACAAACATGATATTCCAACAGAATAATAAAGAATGGAACCAGGTCATGCGTAATCCGTACAGACAGGATATTCGCACAGAATAATAAAGAATGGAATAACAGAAAAATTTCACCATGTATGCAGTACTTCGCATAGATAGGTTATTCCAACATAATAATAAAGAATGGAATAACAATAGCTCTCTTCATGAATATGAAAGAAATAATACCCCTTACTATAATAATAATATCCCTTACCTCAGAAGAAAATTTGATACTGGAATAGTGAGGTAGCAGACTTCTCTTCTTCTTTCTCTCTATAATTTCTCTCTATAATAATTGCTCTATATAACTTTAGTGAATTGGTGAAAAATAATGAAGGAATGAGCTTCTATTTATAGGAAAATATAATTTCGATAATTGCACATTTTGGGGCTCAAAATATTACAGTATAATACCTTCCTCTTTTTCTTCATTTTTAATTTAGTCATGCAAGTATTATCAAACTTGCACCACCTCCCCTAATAGTAAATAATGTGAATCAATAGTAAATCATGTGAATCAATAGTTTTAGACATGTGAAAATATGAATTATAGTATAGTATCTCCATCTATACCTCCATTTTTAACTTAGTCATGCAAGTATTATCAATCTTGCACCACCACCCCTAATAGTACAAGAATGTGAATCAATAGTACACACATGTAAACAAATAGTTATAATCATGTGAATTAATAGCAATTAATTGCTCATTTATCCGATTAATTACCCGATTGGTCAGTATAACTTCCAGACATCAATTAATATCGAAATAAATGTTGATTTCTACTAACACTAATAATTCCCACACAATGGAACTATCAATTTCATCTTTAATTAACACAAACTTATTCATCATTAATATTATAACTCATAATATTTAACAACCAGGTCATTCCCAGGAAAGAGGGGACTTTCCGATAAGAATTTCTCCCTATTGGCGCGCAATTAGATTATCTAACCTCTCCTTTATAGAACTTCTAGACATTATCAATATTGCAAATAATAATATGAATAACTCTATCGTCTCAATTATTGATTTAATAATATAACATATTATACAGATGATACTGTGACAATAATTGAATCAATAATATGAGAGATATGATGCAACAATTACTGTAGCAATAATTGAGTATAACTGAGTGACTTCTTACGTAAGCATCACTAATCAATACTGTGTGCTACTATGCAACCACGCCAGACATCGCATGTACTTTTAATACCGGTAGTTCAATGCTTTTAATTCGGTAACACTTTTGTCGTTATTTTTATAAAAAGATAATTCTGCCATTTTCTAACTACGACAATACTTCCTTTGTGGGGTCCACCAATGATTGTGCCGTCGTACGGATATTCCCCGACAAAAAGAATATTCCCCGACCAAACGAATATTTTATAACAACTTGCATACTTTGAAAAATTTTCACATATCACCCTTAACTTTAACCTTTTATCAATTTAACCATTTACAAAATAAAATAATAATTATAAGAAAATTGAATACTTTCATTTCATAAAATTCAAGGTCTTACAGCAAAGATGAGAAACGAGATTACCATGTTTGGTCAGCAACATGGGGAGTCATTGTACGAGGCATGGGAGAGATATAAAGAATTCCTCAGAAAATGCCCACATCACGGATTGCCTAAGTGGTTGCAGATGAACACATTTTACAACGAACTACATGGGAATCTCAGGACTAGTATTGATGCAACGTCGGGGGGGAGCTTTTATGGCAAAGAATTATGAGGAGGCATATCAGTTGATAGAGACAATGGCTACTAACAACTATCAGTGGCCCACGGCAAGAATGACTCAACCTACGGTAGCTGGAGTGTTAGAGGTAGATGGAGTGACGACAATAACAATACAAATTTCATCACTCTCTAAGAAGTTTGACGTTTGGTCAGGGGTACAGACACCGCAAGTTGCAGTTATTTGTGAATTGTGCACGGGTGAACATCCGACGGATCAATGTGCAATCAACCTAGAGTCAGTACAATTTGTGGGAAGCTATAACAGAATTCCACAGAATACGTAGCAGAATACATATATAATCAGGGGAATAGGAATTATCCTAATTTGTCGTGGAATAATAATCAGAATTAGCAATTCCCACGCCCGTCATATCCCTCAGGATTTCATAAATCAACAACAACTAGCTCAACATCAAGAGAGGAAATCAAATTTAGAGGAGCTGTTATCGAAGTATATAAAAAGCATGGAGGTAGCTATGAAAAATAATGCAATCGCCATCAAGAATTTAGAAAATCAGATGGGACAGATAGCTTTTGTTTTAAGCAACAGGCCTCAAGGAACGTTGCCGAGTGATACGGAAAAGAATTCAAAGGGAAATCACAAATAGTGTAATGCTATTACACTTAGGAGCGGTAAGGAGTTGACTTCTAAATTGGATAAGAAAGCCAGTATAGGAGATGAATGTGAGGATGAAGAGAAGGAAATTGAAAAGAAATATACTGAGAAAGTGGTGGAAAAAGAAGATAAACAAATTAAAGTTACACCACCTACACCCTTTCCTCAAAGGCCAGAATGTGACAAGTTAAAGAACCAGTTTTCAAAGTTTATGGATATATTCAAACAATTACACATTAATATTCCATTTGTCAAAGCACTTGAGCAGATGTCGCGTTACATTAAGTTTATGAAAGACATACTGTCGAAGAAACGCAAGCTCCAAAACTTTAAAACAGTGGCATTGACCGAGGAATGCAGTGCAATACTATAGAAAAAGCTTCCGCCTAAATTAAAAGATCTGGGAAGTTTTACAATTCCTTGTGCAATTGGCAATCAAGATATGGGGAGAGCTCTATGCGATCTAGGAGCAAGTATAAATCTAATGCCACTATCCATTTACCGAAAGCTAGGGTTAAAGGAAGCAAAACAAACTAATATTAGTCTACAGCTCACCGATAGATCATTAACATACCCATTAGGAATAGTTGAAGACGTATTAGTCAAAGTTGATTCATTGATCTTTCCAGCTGATTTTGTGGTACTAGATTTTGAGGAAGATAAAAACATCCCTATCATTTTGGGACGACCATTCCTGGTGATTGGACGAACACTGATTGGCGTGCCTAACAGAGAACTAATTATAAAAGTGTTTGATCAGGTGGTAAAGGTAAAGGTATTGAAGGAAATCCCAATCCCGACTGCCAATGAAGAGTGCGAGTTGCTCGAGAAATCTACACGTGTCAAGTTCAGGGATTGCAAAGAGGATAGTGGTCTTAAGGCGTTAATTGAGGATAGAAAGTCAAATTCATCATCCAACATGCAAGTGAATGGACATGAAATACAATAATGTTTGTGTCATCATGCCGCGGATAGCCCAACCGATCCGGGATGAAATAGGGAGTAGTCAGGCTGAACAACTTAAAATTAAGCGCTAATTGGGAGGCAATCCAATAGTCTTTTTATTTTTCATATTTCTTTAGTCATGCTAGTTATATTATAGTTTCGATTGATTAGGATATAATAATTTCATTAAGTAGTCACTACGTTGTATTCTTCTTGATAATTACTTTACCATGCTTAAAATGCTCAAAAGTTACTCATAGTCGTGTTTGATGGCATCTCAGGAACCTAACATGCACAAGGTTTGGAGTTGAAGGGAAGAAACAAGCAGAAAAAGGACTCAGTTAACAGAACCCACCCCTGCAGGGGCGGGGCCTTAATGCACTATACCCCCCGCCGGGGCGGGGGTCTCTCAATTCCAACTTATAGGGCGCATGCCCGTCGGGGCGGGCGTCAGAGGCTTGTTACCCCCCGCCGAGGCGGGGGTCCTGGAATTCCAAAGAGCAGTCGGCAGTTATAACTTCGAGAACCAACTTCCCCACTTCTTCATTCTACTACTACTTCTTCCCCACAACTCTCAATCCCACCACAACTACATCCCACGTTTTGGCAAGTAAAATCCCACTACATTAACACACACACCCACTACTTCAATCCATCATCCCATTACTCCTCACCACAACCATACACCATCTCTATATAAACACACCCTCCTAAACCAAGTCCACCACATCCTTTCATCTCTATCTTCAAAAGCTACGAGCTAAACAAATTATTTAGGTAAATGTATAACATTTGAAAGTGATTCACAATTCTTCAAGTTCTTCATCTTCTACCACCATAATTGCCACAAAAATAAGCAAGTTTGGGGGAAGAAATCAGTGTGCACACCAAGTGTTCGACAAAGTGTGTGAGTCAAGTTTAGGGGAAAATACTTGTGTGAAGGTTTTCTAAAATCAATGGCATCTAAACCGACTTCAAAGAGGCAACGGGGAGAGAGTTTCGACACCACTCCACCATCACAGACCTTTGATCACCGTAAATTCAAAATTGACGCCGCCACCGACCGTTACGACTACATGGTGACTAAATCACTTACACCGGAGCGGGGGTTGGCACCGGATCATGTGGATGGGGAGATGATGCAGTAGATTTTTCAAAAAAGTTTGAACAAGTTCACTGAGGAACCCGAGGTTGCCATTGTCAATGTGGTCAAAGTGTTCTATGCTAACGTCGAGGATAAAGCCCCTTTCAACGCTTTTGTGCATGTGAGATTGGTTCCATTAAGTGTCGATGCCATCAACACTTATTATCAGTTACGAGTGCCTAGACAGTGCCAATATGCTCACTTACGTGATTTCGATCCTGAGTTTGAGGCGGTTCTTAAAGAAATGACTAAGCCAGGAACAACATGGATCAAGGGTCGAAAAGGAGGCACGGTTTTTCACAGCAAGGATCTCAGCCGGTATGGTAAGATATGGTATTCCTTTTTATGTGCAAAATTATTTCCATCCATGCACACCTCTAGTGTGACCAAAGAGAAGGCACTACTGTTATATGCGATTCATCATCGACGTCGGGGCCATAATCAGTTTTTCCATTCATTGATGCTTGCGAGGCAATTTTTCGGGTGGCTTGCCACACCCATCACTCATTTGTGGGTTTTGTCACCAAGCAGGAGTTCAATGGTCTGATGATGAACCCACTCAGATGTCGCTGCAGCTACTAGATTCAAGAATGATCGCGTGGTACTCGGTGTGGCCCGGAGGTGAATCACATCCTAGAGGATTAGGCTTTGTATTTCCATCAGCTTCGGAGGACAAAGTTGACACGGAAGACACCTTGGATGATGATGATGCGAAGATGGGAGAGCAAGGAGCAGAGGCAGAACCACCATCCGACGCCATATCTAGCCCTCAATTTCTTGCTTTTCAATGCCAAATGGAGGAGCACAATAAGGAAGCACGACGGGAGATGCGGCGACTTGTAGCTAGGCAGGATCACATGTTTGATGCAATGAACCTTTCGTTCGCATCATTGAACATGATGCTCCAAAGCTTCAATCCTAATGCTCAATTTCCATACCAGCAACCGGCCCCAATGCCACGATTTCCACCAAGTGACTTTGAGGAAGAAGATCAACCACCACCAACCAATACTTAGGCGATTATAGGGAAGTCCTCACACATTTTATTGTGTTATCTATACAATGAGGACATTGTTGTTATCAAGTTTGGGGGAGTTAGTTTTTAATTTGCATTTCATGTTTGCATGCATAATGTCATTAGTTAGGTTTACATTTGTATTGCACATTAGTTTTGCATGTTAGTTTAAGGATTTGTAATGTTGCATTCATATAATCATATAAGTGCATAGTAGTTTAGGTGCATAAATAGTTAATTATTTTTGTATTTTTGTATTTTGTTATGTTATGTTTGACATATATATATATATATATATATATATATATATATATATATATATATATATATATATATATATATATATATATATATATATATATTTAATTAAATTTAAATTTGTTGTGCAGATATGTCCAATGCGATACCATCGCAATTCATTTTATTTTGTCCAATGATGATATTGAGATTAAGTAGACAGTGATAGTATTGATTATTAGAGTTGTGATGTAGTTTATGTTATGAATTGGATCTTGTTCTGGTTTGAAACTGGTATAATACGGATAAGGTTAAATACACTTTTCCCCACTCTACTAGGGGTCGGTTTACAAATGCATCACCGAACTGATTTTTTTTTACGGTCAACTCATTGAACTATACATTATTTATAAAAAGTGATTTTGCCGCCTATGTCTGTTAACCATTTAACATAAGAATGTCATGGCAATACGTGGCAATCAATTAAATCTATGTGTCAATGTTGACAAGGAGAGAGAAAGTAAGCTAAATAATTAATTAAATTAAATTATTTTATAATCACCCAGTAAGACATTTCTCTCATGTTCGTCCTAGTTCCACATAGAGAGAAAAATGGAGTCCTTTAGCTCAGAGACCCACCTGACCTCCAAAGCTGATGATAGCCCTTAATCTCTCTCCGCCATCCATCAAACTATCCACCTCATCAATCTATCTACCGATCTATGTTTACAAAGTCTGGGGCTGTAGATCGTGGGAGCTTAGATTGTACAGATTAGAAGGCGACGACGGCGCTTGGTTTCGAAGTTGTTTCGTGGGAGCCCATTTATGGTGGTTGTTGATCCGCTAGTCGACGTCGGGGAGGACATCGACAATTCCGATTTGCCGGTGAACTTCTGCTCTGCTTGCATATTCTTCCATTTTTTAAGTTATTTTGAGTTTTTGTATGGGAGTTGTCTCAGCGAATGAAGCGTGAAATTGGGGGACTGGATATATGCTTCTCTTTTCTTTCTTTTGACAATTTTTAGTCCAATTTTATTGTTATTATATTGAACTCTTTGATGAGTGAGTAAAAAGATGGACCAAATTAGAATGTTTTCATGGTGTTTCAGTTAATATTGGTCTTGATTCACCTGATTCCTTCTATTTTGATTGGAATGATTTTTGGGTTTGGTTTGATATGTACAAATTTTGGGTTTTGGTTTGATGGGAATGAATGAATTTTGGGTTTTGGATTTGGTTTGATCTGTACAAATTTTGAGTTATTCTTGATATTAACGAAATGGATTCCCTTAGATGTAAAAGGCGGAGGAGGAAGATGAAGATGAAGATGATTGATTCCATTTTAGTTGGTTTATTTTTCAAGTATTTTTTTTAGTTTAGTTGGAGATTAACAAGGATGACAGATTCCATGTATATGATTATTTCTAATAGATATGAATATATTTCATAATGAGTTTTAGAAGGAAAATAATTAGCGAAAAAAAGAAAGAAAGAATTCTGGATTATCTTTCTCTCTCTTCATATCTAATAATGGTTTGGGATTTTAAAAAAAATGATATTTGAAGTGTTTTAATATTTCTTTATTGTATATTTAAGTCTAGATTTAATGATTTCACAATATAAACAATAATTATATAAATTTTCAAAATATAAATAATAATTAATTTTCAAAATTTAGTTATATTTTTGAAGTTTGAATTTATTTTTATGAATTTTAATTTTAAATTTGTGCTTATTATGAAAATACTTATAAATAATTTTAAAGACATTACTCAAATTCAAAATTTATCCAAATTTCTCTTATTTTAATAACATATGTAATATATTTGAATATAATAAAAGACAAAATTGTCAAAGAAAAAAAATATTAATAATTTTTCATTATTAATGTTGAGGATATTATGACAAAATTAGTAATATGACATATTAGACATTTATATGTTATATTATTAATTTTAGTTTTATCTGAAGAGAGGTTAAAAAATTAATGAATTTAATGAGTTATTTAAATTAAAAGAAACATATTTATGTGTAATTTATATAATTTATTTAAAATTGCACCATACTAAAAAAAAATTTGAATGATTTTTTTATTTTTAAAAAACATAATATCAAAGTTTATCATACCAAACAAATATTAATGATTAAAATAAATTTTAAAAAAATTATTTTTATTGTACTTTTATTTTGAATGGATTATTTTATTTATTTGATTTTGATTAATTTAACATTAAATTTATACAAGTTTCCATCTAAGCAGGCCAGAAACAAAAAGGTCTGACATGTAAATTTTATCTCTCTCACGTGGCAGCCCATGTACTTT
Organism: Panax ginseng; assembly: GCA_020205605.1. Taxonomy (NCBI): domain Eukaryota; kingdom Viridiplantae; phylum Streptophyta; class Magnoliopsida; order Apiales; family Araliaceae; genus Panax; species Panax ginseng. The sequence continues at coordinate 9,416,298 of CM035147.1, read as the reverse complement.
TTTTTTCGTTAAAAAGTCAAACAATTTAATGTAATTTGTAATTCGCTTGTAAAAAAATTGTAGTTCAATGAGTCAAATGAAAAAAATTCATTCAATGATGCATTTGTAAACCGACCCCTAGTAGAGTGGGGAAAAAGTATAAGACTAGAAAAGAATCAAAGAACCTATGTTTGGGGGATAAAAATACATAAGCTTTTATATTTATATATATAAAAAATTATATCGTGATTAGTCTTGTTTCTAGGCCTTTGTTACTTGAAGTAAGACGCTCGTGTAGTGGTCTTAACACCTAAATACCCTAAGGTCTTTTATGGCTACTGGGAGTCGCTGGAAAGCTCATTGAGGAGTACCAATCGTTAGCCTAATGGAACGAGACATTGCACGACCATCTAAAAAAGAGAGAAAGCTCTATAACGGGAAAAGAGCACAAAGCTCCCGTGAAGGAAAAAAATAATAATATGATAATTGTATATATAAAAAAGTATAAGTATCCTATGTGAACCCTTGATAGTGGTAATTGTTCAGTTTTAGTTGGAACTCGTCTGCTTTTGAACCTTTTTAGTTAGCTCTATATGATGCCTTCTAAGAAATTGGTTATGTATTGAATTTGAGTCTGTGTCAGTTATCATGGATGTTGGACACACACACACTATACCAGTGATAATGGTTTAAGATTTGAGGATTGATAAGAAGTTATTGATTGGTTTTAGTATGAAGTGTTGTAGTGTTTTCTTGATTTTTCTGAGGCCGAAGAAATAAGTTTGATTCGATGACACTTTTGGATTCGTAGACATATAGTTAGATACATTACATCTCATTGCATTGCATTTCATGTTAGTTTTTTTGATTGCATGTGCTCGAGGACTAGCATGTTTTAAGTTTGGGGGATTTTGATAAGTGGATTTTATATCCACGAATCAGTTTCTAATCCAAGCTTAATCGGTGTTAATTCATCGCGTTTATGTTTTATTTTACTTATTTATTGTTATTTAATGTGGTGGTGTGGCGTTTGAGCATAAAAGGAGTGCACTTTTGGCAACAATGTGGCAAGTACAGAAGGAAACATAAGTTAGTTGACTAAGCCTACCCCCGCCGGGGCGAGCATGTTTTACCCTTGTACTTTCACGGCTGGGTCTTCAATCCCAAATGACAGAGCCTAGGCCTGGCTTGTAGGCGTTTTTATCTAAATACCGCCAAAGTGAAGGTCTAATTCTGGCAGTCCTGGTTTGTTTCAAACTCTGTTGGGACTTGGATTTTAGGACTTGTATGGCGTATGGACTCTAAAGGACATGGGACTTCGACCAAAACTCAGGTGTTGCATATATATATATATATATATATATATATATATATTGAGCAACAAACAACAAAATCATCATCATCATTATCCGGTTTATCTATATTAATTTGAGCCTGAATTTACGAATTACCTAATCAACAATTCTTTGTGGACTTGTATGAATTCGAGAGATGAAATATGAGTCTAGACTTAGTTAATATAGCATGTGTTCTTGAATTTTGTGAATGAACAAAATGTTGATGAATGTTAGGGTAGAGATATGCCTGACATCGCATGTAATCAGATAAAGAGCTTGAACTTAAACCTTCTTTGATTGTAATTCACATAGAGATATAGTGAGTTAGTTGATTAAGGTGTTTAACTTAATTCTATCCTAATTATAGATTTGAGTTAATACGGTATTAGTGCATCGAGAGGTGGCTAGTACTACATACATGTTCTTGATTAATAAACTGGGATAGTGAGTTAAACTGGAATAAAGGTGTAATAATCAGAGTGATGCTTAGAGTGAAGTCGGAAGCCTAATTCTCCATTACTTGTTGAAATTTCAGTTTTTAGCAATTGTGATTGTTTGGTGATTTTAATATTTTTAGTTATAAACTGAAAATTGATTAGGTTAATAAAACTAAGATTAATAGGAAATTGGTAATTGTGAGGTTTAAATTCTTATTACAGACTCTGAGGGAACGATACTCTACTTACTGTGACACCTCCAAAATAGGTATACATCACCCATGCTGAGTTGCCAAATACATGGTACAGAAACGAATATAAATTCATTAATACAATTGTCGTGTAAAATACGAAAAACACATATACTGTGAGTTTAAATACAAATATTGTCTAATAGAAAGTATACAAACTCAAAAGGAGTCCTCATTAAAATTATTATCACACTATTTTACAAAAATAGTGAGGACTGCTAAAACCACTTTCTAGAACCATCATTCCACACTCCGACTACTTCCCGCTACATTCTCGCTTCCTGAGAAGAACAATGGAACAAAAAGGAAAAGGGGTGAGCTCAACTAGCCCAGTAAAGAATATTATGACTAAGATAATATACAACAATTTATCATTAGTCTTCAACAGGGAAAATCTGATAGAATATAATAGACAACGAGTTTTAGATCAACAACTGCAGTGGAAACAACAATTCATTAGAAGAGTCAAGTAGAGAATGAATTCTACTATCTTCTAATATTTAAAATTCTATCATCAATAATTTATCCATGTAACATCAATCAATATACATCTTGAATCAAATATTCATCTCAACACCTGTACATCTTAGCACTACGGGCCAAAGATATTCATCAAGAAATCATTCATCTTTGCACTATAGGCCAAAGATATTCATTTGTATCACCTGTTGGTCATGTTCATCTCAACACCTGTACATCTTAAAGCTATTGACAGCCAAAGATATTCATCAGAAAATCATTCTTCTTTGCACTACAAGCCAAATATATTCAAGAATATCATCATTTAGGACCGAGGATGATGAAAATATTTTAAAGAAAACGAATCCAAAGAGACAAAAAAACAAATATTTGGGATTCAGATTGATTTATCCAAGTTCAAAATACTCCATAATAACCAATTATGAAGTAGAATTCAAAAAAAAGATCAAAACATGGATACAATCAAAGATAGTAACCATAATAGACGCTTTGGATAAAAAAAAAAAGAAGAAAATTTCATTTTTCAAATAATAGTGTCGATTCGTGAATAGTGTCGATATCGTGTGAATAGTCTTGATACGTGAATAGTAACCCCATACACAAAAGGTAGAAATTCCACAATAATATTCATATCAATATTTCGGCATAATGATATTGAAGAAATAATATCATTTACAAAGAAAATAACATCCCTTACCTCAAAAAGACAGTATTTCTGACTAGAATACTGGATATAGTGCTTAAGGAACTTGCATTGTATAGCAGCACTCAAAATATCAAAATACTCACAGGAATACGCTAGATAATATAGAGTGAGAAATCTTTAGTTTCTGGTGTGATTTTCAATTCTAACCTAAGTACCCTATTTATAGAAAAATACTTAGAACACTAAAGCATAAAATTTAATATAATATTAATATATTTTATTAAATTTCCTACGCACACAAACTTGGTTCAAAATCAGTCACACACCTCACCAAAAGTCACACAAACGTTTTTCATGTAAAAATCACTTAAAACTATAAAAAATAATAATCAATTAATTCGGAACTTCAATAATTCATAATAAAAAGCCCTTTTATCAGAAAATATTGAATCTTATGTCCTTCCATAGGAAATTCAATTCTCTACAACTTTGTAGGTTTAAGCTTTTCCAAATTCCAAACAGAAATTGACCGAAATCCACATACGGGAGATTTTACAGACTATTATCAAATTTCAGTCAAGAAATGGGGTCCACAAACATGAAAACATGTTTTAAATATTTTTAGTAACAAAAATACTCCTCCTCCTCATTTACTCATATATCACACATTCATTGTAAAAATATCACCATTATTATATAATTATAATATAATAATAAATTATTGTATCAGAAAAGATAAAATATCAATTTTCAACAATTGTCACTTTTCTAAAAATTCCTCCATTTATATCCACATAAATAAATATTTTTCTTATCATATAAATCAATAATTAATTATTCACAAATAATATTACATAATCACAATAATGACAACCAGTGCTCCTCAGAGAAAGGGGGCTTTCCAATAAGGATTTCTCCTCATCGCGCGCGCAATTAGGTGACCAAACCTCTCCTTATGTAACTTTCTAGACATTGCCAATAATGTTATCTAGTAATATTATTAAAATAATATGAATCATTGATCTGATAATGGGAAATAATGTGTAGTGACAATTATTAAAACAATAATAATATAAAATATCAACATAGCAATTATTGAATCAATAAAATAAAATATTGAATAAAGAATTATCGTAACAATTATTGAGTAGTGCCTTCTTACGTAAGAATCAATAATTGGTGCAATACCGTGTGCTACTGTGCAACAATGCGTATTAATGTGTTTTAACCACCGGGTATTCCAACAAAGGTTAATCTGTGAATAACTACGCCTGTTATTTATAAAAACTCATACTTGTCGTTTTCTTCATCCAATCTCTTTCCGTTATGGGGCCCACAAAAGGTTGCACCGTCATACGAATATTCCCCGACAGGAAGAATATTCCACAACCAAACGAATATTCCCCGACAACAATGAATATTTTATAACCACTTGCTTATTTAAAATATTTGCGCATTTTACCCATAACTAACCACATTAATCAAATCAACCCTTACTATTTCAAAATAATAAACAGAGGAAATTTAATTTCATTTATAAAAAATTGGGGTCTTACACTTACTATTATATTACTTGTTGACCACGTATACTTGCGTGTTGTGCGTAATTAGATTTTACCCAACATCGACCATTGAAAGAAGTGTTGCTCCAATTGTCAAGGGTGAAATCCTGATGGACTGCAGTGATGGAGGGGCTGTCATCGTCCTCCTTCTCTCGAATGATGACTATTACGTCTGGGCAATAATCGTCTATGGTGTATCAGTTTGTATGTTCATCATGGACAATGATGCATATGTTTGACATCATCCGGGCGATGTCTTGTTTACGTCTTTGTTCCTCTTCTTCTACTTTGGGATTTGGAAGCAAGACTTCTTTATCCTTTACCGGTATCGGTTTAGGAAATAACATGGCCATTACATGGGTAGGCACCTTTACCGGACACCGCATGTGCTCGTGAACCGTAGGTGGAGATAATCGCTAGTGGCTAAAGTCAAGGAATCACATGCATACTTATGAAGATTCTTGCTACTGGAAATAGCAGCATAGCCTAGTCTGGTTGTCCCTGTTTGACTGGGAACTTGAATGGGGCACTTGATGCCCTGATTGTCTTTGCCCAACCCTTGTCCAGGTTGATAACCCAATGACATCATTTTTTGAGTGGCCTACATTACTTCAGTAAAAATCTGGGGTATGAGAGGTGGTGCCCCAACAGGATGGTAGTGAGTGTTGCTCACCTCCAGGGCATGAAAACTGACCAGCTCAACTTCTGAATTGAAGCTAATGAGTGGTATATCACCTTTTTCAAGACATTCCGGCTCAGCGTTGACAGTGACTAGGCTATTATTAATAATGTATTTAAGTTGTTGATGAAGGGTGGAGGGGACTGCCCCGGCCATATGAATCCATGGTCTTCCCAAGATCAGGTTGTATCCTGTATCTATTTTGAGCACGTGGAAAGATATGCAGAATGTATGTGGACCTATCTCCACTGGCAGTTCAATCTCTTCGACAGAGTTTCGTCGGGATCCGTCGAAAACTGTAATAACCGTATGGCTGCTTTGGATTTGATTGAGATTAATGTTCATCTTCACCAGAGTATCCTAAGGACAGATATTCAAAGACGAACCTCCATCTATCAAGACTTCTCCCACCATATATCCGGAGGATAAAACCGCAATGTGCAACGGCTTGTAAAGACCAACCCCTTCAGGAGGTATATTGTCATCAGTAATGAAGATTTTCTTAAGCTTAAAACCACCTTGGCTTCATTATGGCCCATAGTACAGAGAAATTCTTCCACCTTTTCCATGGGAATCTTCCCATTTGATTTGATGGTAGGCTTCATCACCCGTTGGGGAAGATACAGTGGATTATCCTTCGACACTGCAGCAGTCATATGAAATGTGGATCCTTCAGCCCCTCCATAATTCCATGTAACTTTTCGTAGGCTGACAACAGGATACTGTGGTCTGTATGGAAAGATAATTGGCTCTAGCACATCCACTTTCAAAGAATTGTCAATACCTTTGAGCTGAATAGGTTGGATTGTATATGAGGGTGTCGATGTATCTACCTCAGAAAATATGACTGCTACGACTTCCTTCCACTTTGTAAGAAATGCGTCCCCACTCTATAGTACCACAGCATCATCGTCTGCCATCTGCAGGACACCGCTGTCAATTAAATTCTGAATAAGGTGGCGGAGTGCCGAGCATTCTTCTGTGTTGTGACCGTAAGATTGGGAGTGATACTGGCACAGTCTATTGAAATCAAATCGTCTTGAATGCGGGATGACTGGAGGTAGCAGAGTTGTGATTCTTCCTTCATGTATCAACATATGTAGTATTTCTTCCATCGGTTGGTCTAGGTATGTAAATTCCCTTTTGTTGGCAAAATCCCGACGGGCCTTAGCATTTGCCCTTTTGGTAATTTTATCATCTAGTGTTTCCTTTTCTAGAGTACGCGGTGGAGTGTTGGTAACAAGAGGAAGGAGACTGGCATGCTCCTAACTAAATAATTGGCGTGTGACCTGATGCCGATGGACCACCAGTTCTGCCAATTGGCTAAGTTCCTCACGCAGAGCATTCATTTTCCGTTCCATTATAAACTGGAACTTTACATAATCCCACTTGTCAGCATCATTCTTGTTGGTCTGGGAAAATCCACCCTTAAAATTGGAACTCTGTCCACTGCTCCAATTAATCATATTAACCTCTTCTTCTTTGTGTTAAGGAAGAGGGTTGTCTTGCACATGGGGTTGATTGAGTTTGGTGACCACGATCTAACCGCTGTCTATTAAATCCTGGATCTTGTGTTTCAAGGCCCAACAATCCTGAGTATCATGTCCCAAAGGCCCTACATGATAAGCACACTTCCAAGTAGCATTGAAACCTCTTCTATTCGGGTTTGCTGGTGGAAGAAGATGCATAATTTTCTTCTGAGTGGTCAGAAGATTGAGAATGTTTTAGAGTGAGTCCTCTAAAGGCGTGAACACTCGAGTGAGTTTAACTTCTCCACCCTTAGGCAATGGAGGGTTTGAAGACTGTGCTTGAAACAAAGTGTAATTTCTCCTTTGGATAGGCATATCCTGACTACCCTTCTGACCTTGTAGTATCAAGGAAACATCCTCCTCTTTCTTTTTATGGACCCTCTGGGGGTTGTTTCCATAATTTTCGGATTGGATGTGCTCAGCAATAGCTTTAAGGACAGCTAGGACTTGAATCTTTTCTGACTTCAATCCCATCTCAGCCATCTCCTTATGTTTAATCATTTCAGAGAATGGTTTGCCAATACTAGCTAAGATTCTCTCATAGAAAAGAGCTTCTTGTATGTCTATGAAGGTCATAACCATCTCTGACTCATTCATAGAGGGAACAACTTGAGCAGCAAGGCGCCTCCACCTTTGAGCATACTCTCTAAAAGATTCATTGGTTTGTTTCCTGACTTTACTAATTTGGTATCGGCCATGGGCCATTTGAGACTAGAAGTTGTACTGAGTGAGGAAGGCATGAGCTAGCTCCTCCCAGCTATGGATCTTGGAATTGTCTAATCTTGTATACTACGATCGGGCTTCTCCAGTCAGACTTTTCTAGAATAGCTTCATCCTGAGCTTCTCATCCTTGGCATAAGATCCGAGTTCTCCAATGAATACCTTCAAATGTGTGTAAGAATCTCCTAACACGTCATACTTTTCAAAGTCAAGAGTCTTGAACTTCTTTGGATAATGCCCACCAGGGAATATACAACGGTCAGCATATGAAACACTCCCATGTGCTCCAATTCCTTTGATAGAACGGATGGTCTCTTCTATCTGAAGGACATTCTTTCTGATATCACCGGCGTCTAGATCTTCTTTGAGATAGGTGGTATCATGAATTTTGTTGGTTAGATCCAACTGAAGCTCAAGTACTGGAATGGTTTTATCCGCACTGGGTTCCTCCTCGTAGAGAATTCAAAGATGCACGGGTATCCTTGTGGGTGCTCTCTCGGTAAAAAAAATCGAACCTAAGTGTAAAAATACCGAATCCCAGCATCGATCCGAAATTATCGAAAAAATAAAAAGCAAACCTGCATCAATCAATTACCTGCCTTACAAATCGATCTAGACCGGTTTTTTCAGGTTCGGTTTTTGGTTATACCTAGCATGGTAATATATATAATTATTAATAATAATTAAATAATTTTTTATATATTAATAATTTTTAAAAAACTAAGAAATCATTAACTATTAATACTAATTAATATATAAAATAAAACTATAAAACATTATTAATATATATAAAAATTAATAAAACTACTATTATATAGAAATTATTAATATATTAAAAAATTATTTAATATATAAAATTACAAAAATTAACTATTAAATATTAAATTATTAAATTTCAGATTTCAATTTTACCTAATTAAAAAAGTCATTACCGCTAATGCATCAAAAGTGTTAAAATATTGAAAACCGGTATCGAAAAATCGATACTAAAAAAATTGCATCACGGCATCGTAGAAAAAAAAAAAAACCAAAAATTTTGAGCACCCTAGGTATCCTTGTACCTCTCGAGTAGATTGGTGTAGTTCTTTAAGCGTAACGTAAACAAATCAGGATTTGTTTAGTTAATACGTCAATTCTTCATGAGAGATCGGATTAAGATTAGCCTGGTCAGATGAAGACATAATTGGTTGTAGGCTCGTGGCCATTTTGAACTTTGAATGGGTAATAGGTTCGATTGTTTCCCTGCGAAAAACTGACGTAGTTTAGTTTTAGGGAATGTATAAATGTTTACATGCTATATGAAGTATCCGTTTTAGGAATATTATCCTGCAAAACGGAGGTTAGTTGTTTGTAAAACAGGATAGCATGTAAATATGTGTGTACACATATTTCTCATTACATGGAGATGAATATGGAATGAAATTACAAGTAATTGACTTTACGAGTAATTTTGAAATGAGAAAGCGTGAAGAGACTTTCCTCCGTGTTTGGTTTATCAGAGGCTGAACTATCTTAGGCTACTCTCGCGGCTTTTTGGCATGAAGATTCCCAAATAATCGCAATTTACTCTACAGGAAGTTAATCCGGTCTTTCAACTAGAGCGCATTTGGGTGGTGCCTTTCCTGAGCCTTGTTGGAATTAGTCTTCCTATGAGTCCAATAATCAAACACCAACAGGATAGCCTCCTGATGGAGGAACCATACAACATACATTCAAATACAACGTGTCTCACCGTTTATGAAAATGATGACATGTGTGAACCACTAATATCACAAGCAGATATAGTGTAAAACATTAAGTATATTAAGTAATGCATTCGTACACATCCATCAAATGTAAATGCAACATCCACACACAAGCATATAACAATTTTGAAAAGCTTGTAATAGCGGCTTAAGTCCTCTTACTGGTGTCCCCAGCAGAGTCGCCACCTATCGACGTCAGAATTTTTATTTGTCCCTTTTCTGTTCTTGTCTTTTTGTGTTCTCATGTTAGGTGAGATTTGTTTGAAAAAACAATTTGTGAAAAGGTCTGACATTTATATGTCGACGATTTGACTGTAAGAGTCGCCAGTTGGTTTTTTAAATGGTTGTACCAACACAACCGAGAAAAGGTTTGCACATTGACCCAGTGATGTGACACTACTTAATGGGTCTGTGAAACCGAGATTTATTAGGGTCCGGGGACTTGGTTATGCGGAGGGAAGGTGTTAGGCACACCCCGACATCTGTGTTGCCACGGTGACCGCCACTTTTCAATTAAACTGTTATATGAATGTGTGTGTGTGTGTGTGTGGGTCAATGTGTTGTTATTTGGAAGTAGTGTGAGGCCTCGTTCGCACCTATATACAAAGGGTTTGAATTTGTATAAAAATTCAATTTTAAACAAGATATGGCAATGATATTTTGTAAAAGAGGTTTTTCAAACCCTTATGCTCAATAGTAATTGAGACCTTTTACACTTCCATTTTTATTAAATATTCGGCTGGATTGCTTTTATTTTTCGAGATGCGAAGCATCTTCGAGAAAATAAAGTAAAAAAGCAGTGCCAAACTCCTTATGGGAATGGGAGCCATCTAAGGATACTCAAACACCGTGATTAAATTTACAAGTTGCTTACAGCTAAAAATGTCCATCACGGGAACCGAATCTAGATTTAGTAAACTGAATCTGTGATCACATGATTCTTAGGCTCACATGATCCCGCAATTTATATGAAAAGCAGTAAGCAGTTATATATATATATAAGCTGTAAATATATATATATATATATACACAAACATGATCAACCACCACGAAGCACCTCCTCCATTGGGGATTGGAATGTAAATATATAAAAGCGGTAAATATATAAATAGAGACATGATCAACCACCACAAAGTACCTCCATGGGGGATCAAAAATGTAAATAAAGATATAAAAACACGATCAACCACCACGAAGTACCTCCATGGGGATCTAAAAGTAAAGAAAAGTCGAAAAGATTTATCAATCGCCACGAAGTAAACTCTGTGTGGGACGAAATGTAAAGAAAGCAAGAAATTTATCAACCGCTACGAAGTAAACTCCAAAGTGATTTAAATGTAAATATATATATATATATATATAGAGAGAGAGAGAGAGATAAAAGTGGTAAACACATAGGATATATATCGATCCTGGCTCGGTTTATCATTTCGGTGATTTGTCGCTATATATATAGATATAAAAGCAGTAAACGCACCGGATGTAAAATCCAGGCTCAATCAAATAGAGTTTGATGACAACAACAGATATACATAAGTATTTATATATAAAAAAGCAATAAACGCTCCGGATGTAAAATCCAGGCTCATCGAACAAAGTTCGACCATAGTTTCTATATAAGTATATATATATATATATATATATATATATATATATATAATCAAATAAACGCTCCGGACGTGAGTCCAGGCTCAATCGAGGTGTGACGCCCCAAAAATAGGTATAAGTCACCCATTCCGAGTCGCCAAATACATGGTACTAAATACAAATACAAACTTAATTATAAAACATGAGCTGTGAGTTTTAATACAAATATTGTCTTCTAGACAGTATTTAAACTCAAAATAAGTACTCATTACATTTATTGTCACACTATTTCACAGAATAGTGAGGACTACTAATGCTACCATTTAGACCGTCACTACGTCCCCCGACTAGTCCCAGCTATATTCTCATTTCCTGAAGAGAACAATGAAAGTAAAGGGTGAGCTCAACTAGCCCAGTAAGAAATATTATGACTAAGATAATGCAGAATAATTTATCGTTAGCCTTCAACAGTGTTAAACTGATAAAATATAATAAACATCAAGTTTAACTGCAGCGGAACAAGTAATCCATTAGAAGAGTAAAGTAGAACATGAAATCTACTATCTTCTATGATTTAAAAAGTTTATCAACAGTTTTATCATTGAGACTCAACTTAATAAATAATCCACATCATCGAATCACCCCTGCATTACGGCTAAGGATATTCATTAGTACACCACCATAAATTATCCATGCACTACGGGCCAAAGATATTCGTGTTTTCACCGATGATCATGATAATGCCAACAACTGTCCATTAATGCACTACGGGCCAATGAGGACTTTTACCACATCATTTGTAATATTACGGTCATGATTATACCGAATAATCCCTGGTCATAATCATACCAAGTCCATCTATGCACTACCGCCACAGATGACTTTCAACATAATATAAGCATGAAGATGATGACAATGACATAAGAATTTAATTAAAAGAAAGCAAATGATAAATTTTTAAAGATTTATAATTTAATTTATCCAGAATTCAATAATGTCCAAATTGTCAACATGATACTGCTTTGTGGAGTAAAATTCAAGAATAATATTATATCAAAAATGATTTGGACCGAAAAGAAATTAATTTTTATCATGAATAGTACCCCGGGTGAATAGTAATCGAGTGAATAGTAACTTCGGGAAGAGTAACCCCATGAATAGTATCCCGGCATGAAAAAGTTAAAACCTATCAACAATGTTCAGAATAATATTTTCATGAAAAGATACGGGAAGAAGCGCAAATATCAAGGTTATTCTACTAATTTCATGGAGTATAGAAGCCAAAACTTTAACAAAATGAGTATAGAATTCGGAATCTGAAACGAAATAATATTACTTACATACTACAGAGTATGAAAAAAAATATTATTTTATACGAATATTGAACAAAAATAACATCCCTTACCTTGAAAAGAAGAGTATTCCAACTGGTATAGAGGGGATATTCTTGAAGAAAACTTTCACTATTTTCTACGCTCAAAGCTTTCTAAAACTCTAAAGAAATACGATCACTATTATTGAAGAAGAATTCTCTGATTCTGATGTGATTTTCAATTCTAACTAAGCATCCTATTTATAGGAGAATGGAAGGGGTACGATTAAGAAATCTCACTTGATTTAAACAATCAAAATTTCACTACGCCAATTTTACGATTCACAAAACTTTACTGTGCACTGCATAGTAAAATACTATGCAATCAAATATAATATATTCTATTTTTTTCATATAAAAAAACAAAACTTATTATAATATAATATATATATATATAATAGATTACTTGCCTCCCCGAGAAACTCCCACCCCCCCCCCCCAATTCAAATCATCTATATATATATATATATATATATAATAATAATAATACTAATGATAATAACTCCTCCCCGACTTGGTTTTCTTCCACCCCCCCCCCCCCCGTGATAACCCATTTCATTATTCTTCCAAATGTGAGCCCCACATGTGGGCCCCACCTTTATTATATAAAAATATACTGAATAACCTTTTACCGATTATTTTGAAAAATGGATAAATGGGGGTCTATAAATACTTCTTTAAAACCCCCTCAATATTTTTAACAATATTTATTCATATTATTATAACTCGCAATATTAACAACCAGATCATTCACAGGAAAGATGGGGCTTTCCAATAAGGATTTCTCCGTATTGGCGCGCAATTAGGTGACCAAACCCCTTTCCTCGACAGAACTTTCTAGACATTGTTAATTATGCATATAATAATTAGAATAATTTGTCATCTCAATTATTGATTTAATAATATATAAAATATCGACAATAATTGAATCAAATAACGTGAGATACTATGCAACAATTACTGTAGCAATAATTGAACAAAACTGAGTGACTTCTTACGTAAGCATCAATAATCAATATCGTGTGCTACTATGCAACCACACGTATTACTGTACTTTTAACACCGAGTATTTCAACAGTTAACGGTAAAACTTCTGCCATTATTTTCATAAGAAGATATTTTTGTCGTTTTCTCATCCCGACAATAATTCCGCTGTGGGGTCCACCAATGATTGTGTTATCGTACGAATATTCCCTGTTAAAACGAATATTCCCCGACCAATATAATATAACCACTTGCGTACTTTGTAAAATTTATAAATATTACCCACAACTATAACATTATATCAAATTCATTCCATAATATTCAAAAAAGATATTTATAGAAAATTCATCTTTGTTCATAAAAGTTGGGGTCTTACAACCTCCCCTTCTTATGAAATTTCTCCCTCGAAATTAGGGTACATACCTGGTATGACGAAGAGGTGAGGATTCTTTGATCTCATTTCAGATTCTAACTCCCAGGTCATTTCCTCAACATCGTGGTTTCTCCACAAAACTTTGACTTGAGGTATAACCTTGGAGCGTAGAATATGTTCCTTCTTATCCAAGATTTTAACAGGAACCTCTTCATACGTTAAATCTTCCGCTATTTCGTCCGGTTCTAACTCAATAATGTGGTTCGGGTCTTCCACATATTTACGTAACATGGATATTTGAAAAAATGTTATGAACACGAGACATACTTGGCGGTAAAGCGAGTCTATAGGCTACAGTTCCTACTCAGTCAAGGATTTCAAATGGACCAATGAATCGAGGATTGAGCTTTCCTCTCTTTCTAAATCTCGTAACTCCCTTCCATAAAGCAACACGTAACAACACATGATCTCCAATATCGAATTCCACGTCCTTTCGATGAAGATCAACATAACTCTTTTGTCGATCTTGTGAGGTTTTTATACGTTACCAAATCATTTGAATCTTTTCTGTAGTCATACATACCAATTTCGGTCCCAATAACGTTTCTTCACCCACCTCTTCCCAGCATACTAGAGAACGACATTTTCTTCCACACAACGCCTTAAATGGAGCCATGTCAATACTTACTTGATAACTGTTGTTGTAGGAAAATTCCACCAATGGTAAGAACTTGTCCCAACTTCCCTTGAAGTCAAGGACACAGAGTCTTAATAAATCTTCAACGGTTTGAATAGTCCTCTCCGACTGCCCGTCCGTTTGAGGATGATACGCCGAACTAAATCACAAATCTATGCCCATAGCTTTTTATAAACTAACCCAAAATCGTTAAGTGAATCTTGGGTCTCGATCACAAACTATGGATACTGGCATACCATGCAGTCTTACAATCTTGTTTATGTATATACGAGCAACACGTTCAAGTGAAAACGTTTCTCGTATAGGTAGGAAATGATCAGACTTGGTCAATCTATCAACAATGACCCAAATTGCATCTATGCCTTGAGAAACCTTGGGAAGACTAGTAACGAAATCCATGGTAATGTGCTCCCACTTCCATTCTGGAATTTCAAGTGGCTGCAATGGACCTTTTGGCACTTGATGCTCTGCCTTGACTCGTTGACAAGTTAAACACCTTGAGATAGACTCCGCTATCTCTCTCTTCATATTGCTCCACCAAAATGTATGTCGAAGATCACGATTCATTTCGGTACTCACAGGATGGATTGCAAACGGTGTGTTGTGCGCCTCCATTATGATTTTATACTTTAAATCAATGTTGTTAGGAACACAAAATCTGGAGTTGACTCTAAGTATTCCTTCTTCATCGATTCTTACTTCTGGAATCGCACCTTCTTGCACTTTCTTCCTCATACGCATCAGCTCAAGGTCTGTAGCTTGAGCAGCTTTAACTTTATCAATTAAAGTCGGTTCTACTCGTATACTCGCCATCATCACATGGGTCCCTAAAGTCTTTAAATCTATCTCCATCCTTTGCAAGTCATATAAAATGGGCCTTTGCGTTGACAATATTGCAATCATACCCGCATATGATCTTCTACTCAATGCGTCAGCTACCACGTTCGCTTTTCCAAGATGGTATTGAATGGTATGAACATAATCTTTCAACAGTTCGAGCCAACGTCATTGTCGTATGTTGAGTTCCTTTTGAGTGAAGAAATATTTGAGGCTTTTATGATCCGTATAGATCTCCACTTTCTCCCCGTACAAGTAATGCCTCAAAATTTTAAGTGCGAAGACAACAGCAGCATGAGAACACATCCTAACCCTCTGCCTGAAGCATCACTGTAGATGACAAATCCCTCCGAACCAGATGGTATTGTCAGAACAAGTGCTGAAATGAGTCTCCTCTTGAGTTCTTGAAAACTCTTATCACATTCCTCGCTCCAACCGAATTTTGTATCTTTTCAAGCCAGCTGAGTTAATGGAGTAGCGACTCGAGAAAACCCTTCTACGAATCTCCGATAATAACCAACTAAGCCGAGAAAGCTATGTACTTCGTTCACTAATTTAGGTTGCTCCCAACTTTGTATTGCTTCAATCTTTGCTGGGTCAACAGATATTCCATGACTTGATACTACGTGCCCAAGGAATGCTACTTCTTCAAGCCAAAACTCGCATTTCTTTAACTTGGCATAAAGCTTGTTTTCACGAAGTTTTGGAGTATCAGCCTTAAGTGTTGTTCATGATCTTCACGGATTTTGGAATATATAAGAATGTCATCAATAAAGATAACCACAAAATGATCCAAATATTCCTTGAATACTTAGTTCATCATATCCATGAAGGCAGCAGGAGCATTAGTCAATCCAAAAAATATGACTAGGAATTTGTAATG